>VYZW01061595.1:0-20584 GCA_013401315.1 Balaeniceps rex | reverse complement strand
TAAATATTGACTTGTGCTTTATCAGATCAACTGTTGTGTTGTGCCTTTCTCCCTTGGCAATTTGAAGTGTGGCCACTTAACCTTAGAGTGACTCTACATGGTAAAGGTAAGAGAAATCTCTCTTCTATCCCAGTGTAGTGTACTTATTTTCACTGTGTAGTGTATTCAGCTTGGCAGTGTATATCTTCAGTGTCATTACCTCTCCCAAGCCCTTACTGCTCGGTAAAACCTTACCGTCTTGGTTGAACTCTGTAGAACTACACCATCTGTACCGATTTGGTTGAACTATACCGTCTCAGTTGAACTATATAGTGTTTGGCATCATCAGACAGACTTTTTACTATGTTCCTGGTCTGCAGAGTCACATCAGTGATGGTTTTGCCAGAGAATGACAGGTTCCAAAATAATTTTGGAAGGAACGTCTACAGTTCTGGCAATAGGAAAAGAATTCTTTTACTTTCTGCCTGAGCGTCCTTGGTCTAGTAATCGCTAAGCTTGAGGTTTTCATTCAGTGGTGTTTGTGCAAACACTTTTCTGAGGAGGACCCTGTAAAAAGATGGCAGGGATTCAGAACTGGCACATATCTTGTCTATCTTTGAGATTTTTGCTGCTCATTATTAGCAGTTAGGAAAAACTGTAATATAAAGACATCTTAATGTTGTCTTCACATTTAAAAATACAGGTGACTCGGCAGCACTCAGCTAGCTATAGGTAGCCTGCATCAATATCCCTATCATATATGAATGGGTCTTTGAGGAATTGCATGAAGCTTTTTAAAAGTTTTTTAGTTGCCTTGGTAATTTTCACCAAGTTTTTGTGTACCTCTGATCCATTGAGCTTGTTTCGCTAGTTAATATAGCTTTCCTAGCATACGCAAATATAAAATACATATTTTGTTCTTAGGGAACTATTGTGGTGTAAATGTTTAATCTTCACATGCTTCATAATGCCATAGTATGCTTGTACCCAACTGAGTTCTCAATGGTTAGGTTTGCTCCACTGAACCAAATTTTCTTCCTGGGTGTGTAAATCTCTTTTTAATATGCTCACCACCATGCATCCATCAGAGATGATGTTGAATATTTGGTTTTCAGTGATCTCTTTAAAATTCTTGCAGAGATTTACTTAACTCTGTTAAAGTATTGTCGTGGAAGTTTTGTTAGAGAATAGGTGTATTATCCAGTCGTACAGTTAATAAGCTATACTCCATATGTATTTAGATAAAATCACATCTAAGTATACTGACATAAAATTAATCTATTGCAATTTCAGCACTGATCATTTCAAATATCTGGAAACAGGGTCAACATATAAAAAATTAACTCTACTGCGCTACAAAAATAAGCTTTGCAGGGATTTTCTGTTACAGTTATTTTGCTGGTTTTTGAGTCTTGCATTTACGTGTTAGTGTTTTAGCATCTCCGGTTAAGGTGTGCAATATCTCAGTTGCAGGGCGGATTGTCCTTGAAAATAGCAGTCTGGAAATGAACAGAAATGGGTTTTGGGTTGGGTTTGGTGTTTTTGGTTTGTTTGTTTTTTTTTTTTTTAACTTTTCTGTTACAATGCCTGTATTGGCCTTGCAAAAGCTAACTTCAAGAAAAATAATTCTGTGTGCCTGCCACATGCATGTAAAATAGGAGATGGTATGTAATTCTTTTGCCTTATTCTCTCAGTTGTGTTGGGGTGGAAAAATTATTTGATTTGATTGTTGGACTAGGGCTAATATTTGTAATGATTTTGCACAACTAAGTTAAACTCTATTTGAAAGGTGTCTGCATAGGAATCTTTAGGCTCTTCTTTTAGATGGTACAATACAAAAGGGTCAAAGCACGCATTTGTGTTTGTCCCTGTATAGTAGTCACTTCTGTTACTTAATACTGTACTGGGAGGCGTTCCTGTGGCCGTAAGTACTAGGAATTCAAGACTGTAATGGAAATAATTTTGAGGATAGCATATTGAAATGGAGTAAAAGGTTTTTAAGTGTAGATCCGCATCTGTGTTGGTCTGACTTCTAACTGCCTTTCAATATTTCTGTTAAATATCGCTCTTATCAGAAGTCTCGTTCTTGGTGACTTCATAGTTGGAATGACTTCGTTTGGCATTTGAATATTTGATCCGTCTTCCTACATTCCAGAACTTTCACACCAGTGCACTTCAGGTGTACACCACCACGTTTGTTGTCTTCTGTCACGGGTGGCTTGCATCGGTATTTTTACCGCTATTCTGACAGGAGCATATCTTTTGGCTTGGAAAGCTACAGAAATGGAGATTGCTTTGATGTCACACAAATTTGCTGGGTTTTAGACTATTGGAATTCTACACGGTTTACTTTTGAGGAAGGGTCCCTTTTTCTGCTCAACTTCATAGTCAATACTATTTGCTTTAAAATTTGAATGCCTTAATTTTGAATGTCTTAACTTGTATTGGCACGTCTTTGCTTTTTTCTTTGTGCATCTTTTTTTCGTGGCAGTTATTACATTGTGTATGTTAATGTATGTTATCTGCCTAATCATAATTTACTGAAATAATTGTCCTTGCGGACAACATATGTAACAGGGAATGCCTTTTGTTCTCCTAGGATACAGGCCTTTTTCCTCAGTTTTCACCTGATGTAAAGAAACTTCTAGCTGCTGTATTTTAAACTGTTAAATTAGTGTGCGACTATGCAATAAAGAAACACAGAGAAACCTGTGTCTGTATCTCATTGTGTAATTAAGTTCTCAGAGTTAAAAAGTAGATTTTCTGTCAAGAAAATAATACAATTCCTAGTTGAGAATGAACCAGTTCATTATGAGTGGAGTCTAATCAGATGTCAGGCATTCTGTGATTCTTAAAAGCTATGAAAGACTCTGCTGAACCGTATTATAATTGGAATGAAAGAACAATGACCTCTCTGTTGCCGCTGTACTGATGGAAGGATATCTAATTACTTGTTACATTCAGCTAGATGCAACATGCTGTAAAAATGGGATTCCAGATTTTGAGGATCTTTGCTACACTACTTCATTTGGCACTGAGCATTAAACTCAACCTGTCAACTAAGCTCCTTTTTCGGTTGTGTAGTTGGTCTTGATAAAACCTAACGTTGATCTGATGTGTGGTGTAACTCAAGAGTTTCACGTTTAGTGGTTGTGGCTACAAGAATCTTACCGAATAACTGGAAAAAAAACTTTGAGTAAAATAGATTACTTTTATCAATAAAAATTGGCTAATCAGGTGAAATAAGCGTTAATTTCTCTGTCTCACCGCTTAGCCATGCTTAGAGTCCGCATATCATGTAGATATGTGATGCTTAGCTGAATTCATTCAAACAAGTTCCCACTTCTTTTGATGGGAAAAGTAGGAGATTACATTTCTGGTTAAGGAATTCCCCCCTAAAATGATTGTAGACAACACTTCTATATAAGGCCTCCCAAACTGTGCTGTTTGGTACCCCTTGTGGTAGGCAAGCCATTTTGGTGTGAAGAAAGTGTGGCTTGGGTTAAGAGTCAGGCCAGCTCCACTATTATTACTATTTAAGGGTTCTAGAAGCTACCACCACTTCCATTTACCCAACAAAAAAGCTTATAAGCTCTTGTATTAGTATAGCTGAGGTGTTCGCAAAAGAAATAGCTTATTTGGTTCCAGCAGGCTGTCTTATTTTGATCAAGGCAGCTCTCCTGATAAATGGTTAAGAACATACACATTACTTCTAACAAATGGCCAATTTACTTCTGATATTGGTAATTATTTGTCTTTCTGACAAATAATTCTTTCCGTCTTTCTTTTTGATGTGACAAACTTGAAGTGCCTGAGTATTAGCATATGGAGAACTGATTGTATAATCAAATAGTCTTCAAAGATTCTGCAGAATAACTTGGGGGCCTGAAGAGAGTTAATGTTCGTGGTCAGAACTGATAATAATACTTAGCGTTTGTGAAGTGCTTTGAAGATATAAAGCACTATATGAACACACCCTAACACCATGACTGCAAAGCAGGTATTTTCTCAGCAGTACAAATGGAGAAGCAGTTGCAGAATTAACTCCTATTGATTAATTTGCAAGACAGCCAAGTAATGTGGTTGACTTCAAATATGGCAGTTCAGTGGCTGCTACTCCACTGCTGCTTGATCCCAGGATTTCCAAATGGAAATGGTGTCAAAACTGAGACTGAAGTCTGCAAATTCTTAGCTGCCAGTCTGTTAAGAAATTCCCTTTTGGATAGATTGGATGCAGAGAGAAAAAGGTAACTTGGTCCCATTCTTGTGAAAGTTAATGGCAATTTCTGTGAATTAGGTGAGTATCGGGTGTAAAATGCCAATCGTCAAGCAGTTAATTTACTTGCCTTAAGGTAAGAACTTGGTCTAGAGCACTGGTGAAGTAAATCCATTGGTGAATGATTTTGTTCACCCAACTATACAGCTGAGTTTGAGCATTCAGCTGAAAATGTCTGAAGTGTACATCTTCACTGAAATTCCAGTCCTGTCTGCTGGATCCTGGTGTCTTAAGGCCAACACAGACAATCCCATATGTGGTAAGAACCTGTTTTTTTCTGATTTTATGGTCCTGTAAATATTTTGCCTAGGCTAAAGTATGAAATACAGTAATAAGTTGGTAAATCTTACTTGGAGAAATAATGGGTTTAGATGACAGCCACATAGCCTCTGCAGTGGGGCTAATGTTAAGCTAGTAGGCTAAAGAAAGGCTTTTGGGGTTTCAGGAAAACTGTGGGATAAATATGTTTGGCTGTTTATTTTTAATTAATTTTCGTAGTCTTTGCCATCTCTCCAGGATCCCATTTCCCTTTGGAAACTAGAAAAACATGCTCGGTGTAAAGGTAATTTTTGTCTAAGCTTTCTTCCTAAATATATATGTTTATACAAATGGAGAAGCGGCGAACACTGCTTTAAGCCTCTGGGCTGTTGTGGCCAACAGCCACTAGGTGTCAGGTTCTGATCAGTGCTTGGAGGATTCACGTCATGGTTGGAAGAGGTCATGATGCCAATGACCAGTGCGAGGTACCTGAAAATGTTACTAAAATGTTACATCTTTTCCCGGAATGCACATCTCGCCTTTCTCTGAGGTATCTTGCAGAAAACCTCCTGACCCACCCTACTGCCTGCACTGAAGCGTGTCTGAAACTTGCAAGGAGGAGGATGGTCCAGGGAGGATGGACACTGACCTTGGCTTTCAGAGCTTGGCCGCGACTTCTTGTGTGACACCAACTAATTACTTGCTGAGAAACAGCTCCTCAAAGGTACCGCTTCCACCTCTCAGTGGGAATGATGGTTGTTGAGAATCAGGGCTTCTAGGCTTTAGCCTCTGAACTCATCTCCTGTCCCACAAGGACAAGAGAGAGTCTGAATTTGCTGAAGAACTGGCTCCTTAGGCACTGTTGTGAATCATTTAGGTTGGAAAAGACTTTTAAGATCGTCAAGTCCGACTGTTGACCTAACACTGCCAAGTCCACCACTAAGCCATGTCCTTAAGTGCCATATCTACCTGTCTTTTAAATACCCCCAGGGATGGGGACTCAACCGCTGCCCTGAGCAGCCTGTTCCAATGCTTGACAATCCTTTTGGTGAAGAGTTTTTTCCTAATATCCAATCTAAACCTGCCCTGGTGCAACCTGAGGCCATTTCCTCTCATCCTATCCCTTGTTACTTGGGAGAAGAGACTGACATCCACCTCGTTGCAACCTCCTTTCAGGTAGTAGGTAAATTATCCCAAGTCAGTCTCCTTGGATGCAAAACCAATGCCCTCATTGAGGTAGTGTGATAGAAGTTGCTCGTTTTGCCTGCACGCTTGCCGGATTGGCAAATTGGTTTGGTTGTTTTGTTTTTTTTTTTTTTCCAAACAAGTCTTTTTGGTGATCTTGGCATCCAAAATGACAGGCAAATTTCTGCAGTGCCTCTGCAGAAACGCAGGTGATGCAGTAGCTGGACCCGGGCCTGTGCTTGTGTGAATGTTGAGTATGGTAAGTGTGCTAAAATCGGGTGGGGCGGGGGGGGGGAATGGGGAGACGCAGGTTTTGCTGAATTTTAGGTTAACGCACACACACACAGAGCGACCTGTTCTCCTTTATCAGAACACGCGGTCCAGTCTGGGCAGGAGAATGAATGGTGACAAACTTCCCCTCCGGGCCCCTGACACCGAGGGTCCCCCCCGTACCCCGTAGNGGGGGGGGGGGCGCTTTGGTCCCCCTGCCCCCCCGCTCCCCGGCGCGCCCCTTTGCTCTCTCGGGGCGCAGGGGAGGGCGGAGCGGGGGTGCCGTGCCGGCAGCCCGCGCCTTGCAAGAGATCCGCCGGTAAGGGCCGGACGACGGCGGCGGTTCCCGGGGGCCAGGCAGCGGCTGCCCGCGCAAGCCGGGGCCACTGCAATACCCCCCTTCCACTCCTCCTCCTCCTCCTCCTCCTCCTCCTCCTCCCGGAAAGGCGGCCAGGCCCGCGCTCCCCGCCTAAAGCGGGAGGCGCTGGCCGCACGCCGCCCACCGCCGCCGGAACAAAAGGGGCGGCTGCATGGTGGCGGCGGCGGAGCGCTCCGCCGCTCCGCGCCCCGCTCCGCCGCCCCGGGTCCCGCTCCGCGCCCCGCCATCATGTCGGGCAGCGGCGTCAGCAGCAGCAGCGGCGCGGTGAAGAAGAGGAGCCCGGCGGGCTCGGCCTCCTCGCTGGCGCAGGAGGAGGAGAAGCAGGCGATGGAGAAGATGCTGGAGGCGGCGGGCGGTGGGGCGCAGGAGAACGGCTGCGCCCGCTCGCCTTCGCCCTGCGCCTCCGCCGAGGGCGAGGGGGTGACCCTGCAGCGCTCCATCACGCTGCTCAACGGCGTGGCCATCATCGTGGGCACCATCATCGGCTCCGGCATCTTCGTCACCCCCACCGGCGTGCTGCGGGAGGCCGGCTCGCCGGGGCTGTCGCTGGTGGTGTGGGCCATCTGCGGGGCCTTCTCCATCGTGGGTGCCCTCTGCTACGCCGAGCTGGGCACCACCATCACCAAGTCCGGCGGGGACTATGCCTACATGCTGGAGGTGTATGGCTCCCTGCCCGCCTTCCTCAAGCTCTGGATAGAGCTGCTCATCATCCGGCCCTCCTCGCAGTACATCGTGGCTCTGGTCTTCGCCACCTACCTGCTCAAGCCCATCTTCCCCACCTGCCCAGTGCCTGACGAGGCTGCCAAGCTGGTGGCCTGTCTCTGTGTCCGTAAGTACCCGTAGACCCTCTCCAGGGGCCCGCTGGCCTGCTACCCCACGTGGCTCCCCGCTCGCCATCGCCTTCCGCAAAGTCAGCCTGAACAGCTAAGCTGCCTTGCGCCCATCGCTTTGCAGGAGATGCATCACCTCCCCTGTGCTGAGCTAGCTCCACACTGGGATTTTTTTTGCGTGGTTTTGAACAGCATGAGTAGGAAACGTGGCCCCATCCCAAATGAATTGAGCAAAAACAAATTCCCAAATTGCCAGTTACGGGCTAGCGAGCCTCTCTGATTTCTGGCAGTGCGGCGAGCAGCATGCGATAAATGCAACGTGCATTTTGCCTGTGCACCGGAGTGTGTTTAGGCAGGGCAAAATCCCCGTGCAACCCTGCAGTGCTGAGGTGCTGGGACGGGCGTTTACGTGCAGACATAGGTTAGGATAACGTGCAGTTGGGAAATTATCTGTCATGAACAACTGGTGCTGAACGTGCTGCACTGCCTGGCTGTTTTCAGCACTAGTTTAGAGGCGTTTCTCGGCTGTATGTGCACTGATAGTATGGTCAAAACCTCTTTGTTAGGGTTTTTTTGGTAGCAAACATTATGTCTTGTGAGAAGTTCAGTCATGCTGTTATGAATTTGGGGCCACTGATATCTGCCATGGCACACAAATCTCTCTCTCCTGCCGCAGTTTTTATCGTCTCTCTGGTATTTTGAGGTCTGCGGTTTTGCCAGTGAAGCCCCATTTTCCATTCCTCCGGTGATTGCAAAGCCACCCCATCCAAATTCCTCATTCTTTAAATACAGGACCATTTTCTGCCTTTCCCTCCTCATTTCCTATCCAGCCTGTGTTCCACTCCACTGGTAGTTCTTGTGCCATTGTGAAGGTGTGTATTGGGAGAGGGTATAATTCTTTGTGAGGGTTTTATAAAGCATTTATTTGCTGTACAAAGTTACAGCCAGGTGATCTTTTTTTTTTCATTTTGAGGTTGTGAAGAGAAGTCCACTGGTTCGTGCTGTCCAAAGGGAGATTGTGTTAGATTCCTTCACCCTCTTGAGGATCGCAGGCATTCAAAAGTTGCAGCACATGGTCGTTATGGGAAGATAGATTGTCTGTAAATGTCTTCACACCCAAACTGACTGAGTCTTTGGTAGATACATTACATGGCGAGCTAGTAGATCAAATAAGAAAAATAACAGGTGGGGCAGCAAATTGTACTTTCTTTGGGCAAGATTGAAACTTATTCATTCCCTAGAATAAATTTTTAGGAACGTAAGGGCAAGTAGACAAGCGTGTGGACTTTCCATCCAAGTTTTTAACAAAGTGGAGTGCATATATTAAGGAAATACAGTCACCCAACTAAGAAAGCTGTAGCAGGGTTAGAAAATAGTTCTGCTGATGGGTTTCTTGCCTCGGGTAGGGCCTTGTGAAAAATCTGGGGTTAGAGCTTTCCTGCCAGTCCGCAATATGGTTTCTTCAGTGAGACAGAGAAAAGGATGCATGCATGCACGCATGTGGCCTTCACATTTTTTGCTGAGAAGCTAACAGAATTAGAGCATCAATTAGATGGACTTTCTTACTGCTTAACGTCAAAGTTTTGCTGTGCAAGAACATACTGTAGTTGACAAAGTCTTTGAGAACATGTTTCTAGTAATAAGTAACTTTCCATCTGCGGGATCTTTCCCAAAATAGGTGGGGTGAGGTGTCTCTGTTCCCATTTTACTGATCAGAAAACAAATGCAGGGTAAAGTAGACTTGCCCATGGCAAGATCCGTTCAGTGACAGGGTGGATTGCAGCGTGACATTTCTTGATGCCAGGTCTCGTTCCCACTTATGCTTCTCCAATAAGTAATATGAGTGTCTCCAACTTTCTTTTGCTAGCAATTAGTAGTTTTCCTGAAGCAGAATTTGTTCTTGAACCTTTATCTTGAAATGCCAAGGAAAGAGCTGCTAGGTCTACAAATCTGCATCATTTCCATGCATTTCTTCTTCAAACTTTACTCCCCCCCCACACCACTGGCTACTATTTCGTTTATGCTTTGAGTTACATTTTTGTTTGTCTCCTTTGCTACAAAAGGTTAGTTCATCATGCATTGCCTTCAGCAAGTTAGTTCTCTGCAACTTTGATTTTTGGAGTTAGCTTTTCTACTGTCTAGTGCCAAAACCACATCATGAGCTAGGAACAATAAATGAAGTAAATCTGGTCCAAGGACTTAGCGAGTCACACAAAACTTCTGTGGACTCACAGGCGTCTTTGTTACATGGTTGTTCCACACATGCCCCTACCCAGTGAGATATTATTTTTTTCCAAGAGCCTTAGGGTTGGAAAAATGGCCTATTTGTGCGTACGCTCTAGAGCATACGTTAACGAGTTATCTCAAAGAGGGAAAGAACAGTTTAGGAAGCAATAGGGGAATTTGGGGCCCCGAGCTGGAATACAGTTGACTTATTATGTAGCCAAACCCCAGCCGTCCAGAACAGTACCAGCTGTATTCTTTGCAAAGTTTATATCTCAACATAAAATGCAATTGACTGCATGGTTTCTAGTAAGAGGAGAAATAACAAAAGTTATTTGTTTCCACTTTGAGCATTACTGGTGTTGAACAGTTGAATAAATAATGTGTTGTTCGGTATTTGCCACCATGGCGTACAGGAGCTGAATTTCTAGGCATTAAGATAATCTAAATAAATCACAGTCTTGAAAGAAAGAAAAAAAATAGTTGGAATAGGGGATTTTGTTCCCCTGAAGGTGCTGAGGAAAACAAGGTGGGTGGTAAGTAGAATTTAACTACAAATAGGTATTTTCTGCTATCAAGATTGTAATCTACAGACAGTTGGTATGCAAGACTACTTCTTCCATAAGACAACACGAATGCTTATTACGGTTGCCAAATAAAAGTGTGGGAACTCACTACGGGGAAGTCTTCCTGTAGCAAGGTGGGTCAAGCTGTTCATCATTAGTATTTGATGTTCACCACGAAACAGCCAGTGCTCCCCAGTTGTAAGAATTTGCAGGTAGTTTGGCTTAACGCTTTTCAGGCTGCGGGTTACTGAGGTAACTCGGAAACCACATGTTATTTTATCTGTAAGATTGGATGGCTGATACTTTTAGGACTGATAAATCATAAAAGGAAATGCTAAAGGGATAAAAAAACCATAAGGTCCGCCTGGTATCCGAGCATTTTTTGAACAGAAAAAGTTAAAGTTCACAAAGCTGAGAATTTGTGCATATGCGTGAAAACCCAACAGTTCTTTGAATTCCCCCAAATATGATCTCGCCTAAACCGATTTAACCCCTTCTACAGAGGGTGGAGGGACAGTTACTAGGTCCTGGCTTTTCATATTTGATGACATCTACATTACAGTATCAGTATTGTACATGGCAAAGAATTAAACTGCTAAGGATTCTGTACTCTGTGTTTCAGGTGCACATGTGAGGCTATGTAGATAAATGACAATTTATTTGTTGTTGCTTCCTCTGTTTTCTCTTGAGAAAGCATCACAGTGGAACGTACGTTTGCACTGCACTTCCAGCATGCTGGTATCTCTTTCTGCAGTCTTCTCCAATTTATTTTCACTTTGAATTAAAAAAATACACGCTTTTTAACAGAATTTTTAGGTAGCAAGTGTAGTTTTGAAAGAACTTGTTTATATATGTTGCAGGACCATCTTCACGTAGCAGAAGGAGGATCATGTAACACTGTTTAATCCTGTCTTTTTTTTCCCATTGAGGAAATGGTAAGTGCTAGCGGGTCAGATTCTCTTCTACAGCTGGCTGCCGCTTGTGTTACATTTCCTAAATTTGAGCTGATAAATCTTAACCAAAATCATGAAAAAGTTCACAGAGCACAACCTAATACCCAGTGTATGTTCTAGAGATGGCTCAAGGATGGAAAGTTTCAAGTTATCCAGTTAAAGATAACATGCATGTTTCTTATTTCCACCTGGTAATTTGCAGATTTCGTACACGTGAGAGGTCTTTGAGCTGTGGTGCAGTAAATTCCTTGTAGATAAGGGAGACGGGGGATAGTGCTGCTTCCAGACCTGAGCTGGTTCTTGCTTGGTGTTTCACAAGTGCCTGAACTGTTCTTCCTGCGCACGTTCTTAGACGCAGCCCGCCATGTGCTACGTAACGGGTTATTCTATCATTTACTTATTTCTTGACAATATAATCTGCTCCAGAGAAGCTTGAGAAGCCCTCCCAGTTGCATATTTGACTCTTGATCTTCAGTGTCAAATCAGTGATTTGATTGTTAGCTTCTGAAGCCTTTTATCCCTTGTTAATTATATATGCTAATCTGGCACTAATAACCCCAATATTGCTGCAGCAGTATCTGCAACTTCCAAAGCTACAGTATTTTAATCTTCTTTAAAATTTCTTTGGACTTACTTTGCTGCTTCTGAAATATTATTTTGGGCGCTCCTCCTGCAAGCACAGAATTCCAGTAAAATGATCACATATTTCTCATTTGTCTCTTTTGTTATGAACAGCCTAATAGTGGAAGAATTAGTAGCAGTCAGCGCGCAGTTGAGTCATATCTAATAGCACGTCGTATGGAAGCATGAGTGCCTGACACCCCCCCGAGTACATTATGAGTTAGAGGAGGAGAATGGTATCACATCCAGGGGTTGGCAAAAGCGTATAAACGCATGCCTTGAACGCTTGCCAAATTACAGCCGTCGTCCATAAATGAATATTCAGTGTCAGCCTTTCAGCTAGAAATCACGAACGTTGAAAGCAGGAACGTCTTTATTCCGTATGAAGGTTTTACTTTAAATCTGACAGTTTGGCTGTCTGACCAGCTGTTTAAAGTGAAGCTGTGGACAGATTTTGAACTCGTAAGGTATTAGATGGCAAGCAAGGCAAGCACAAAATACGTCTTATGCTTGTCAGTTTAAGATGGGTTTATTCTGCAGCGTTGCTACTTGGAATTCATCTGCCAGGGCAAGCAGGGTGTGAAGCTTTGAAGACTTCCCCCCCCCCCTTCCTCCAGAAAGGTGGATTAAATGACTAAGCTGCATCAGTAAATATGCACTTGTTTAATGAGAGCAGAAGCAAGGGGTCTTTGTAGCATCCCTGCTGTATGGGTAATGTTGCAAGACTGAGGTTGCTTTTTTAAATCCACGTTTAATTAGAGAGAGTAGCGTTAATGAAAATAGCCTCTGACACTAGCAGGGCTCTCCTGAAATGGATGAAGGTTTGGAGGACTCTTGTAACACAGCGAGCAACGACTGCATTTCTTGGCACCCCTCTCTTGGCTCTCACAACGAATGTCCCATTAAATTTTATTGTATTGGAATGATTTACACTACCACTGAGATCCTTCAGAGTCTTTCTTTTCTGACATAGACAAATTGAGAAGGCTTTTTCAAAGAAACTTGCTATGGTCAGTCTAATTCAAAGCAACATCACTAGGTATTTCAAGTATTCCAATAGTCTCATCGTCCCAGTGTCAGATCGTGGCCAATAGATCAAACCCAATGGATAAGAAAGCAAGTTTCTTGCCAGCCAGCCTGCAGAGCTGAATTCTGATCCTCTGCATGGCATAGGTGGCATGATTCAGACTAAAACCTGCCTGGAATTTTTCATTGAGTTCATGACCCAGGATTTAGCACTCTGTGCTGAAGTTCAGCCACTTTCCTGTGGCTTTGTGGAACCTGATTCAGCACAACAACGGGACGGGGTTTCTGTATCAGTGTAACATCACCATTGGCCAGGTAAGATGCCATGTTTTGCAGGCCCAGTAGCTGACCAGCAACGATGGTGATACGTCTGGGGGGGCTTAATGTGCACATAAAATATTAGTAAGTGTTGTTTGCTGTTAGGAAGATATTTCATATGAGGTGGGCATGGTGGGTCCTGCACTTGGGCCACAACAACCCCATGCAATGCTACAGGCTTGGGGATGAGTGGCTGGAAAGCTGCTTGGCAGAGAGGGATCTGGGGGTGTTGGTCGACAGCCGACTGAACATGAGCCAGCAGTGTGCCCAGGTGGCCAGGAAGGCCAACAGCATCCTGGCTTGTATCAGGAATAGCGTGGCCAGCAGGACCAGGGCAGTCATCCTTCCCCTGTGCTGGGCACTGGCGAGGCCGCACCTCGAGTGCTGTGTTCAGTTTTGGGCCCCTCACTCCAAGAAGGACATGGAGGTGCTGGAGCGTGTCCAGAGAAGGGCGATGAAGCTGGGGAAGGGTCTGGAGCACAAGTGCTGTGAGGAGCGGCTGAGGGACCTGGGGTTGTTCAGCCTGGAGAAGAGGAGGCTGAGGGGAGACCTCATCGCCCTCTACAACTGCCTGAGAGGAGGGTGTGGTGAGGTGGGGGTTGGTCTCTTCTCCCAAGTAGCAAGCGATAGGACGAGAGGCAATGGCCTCAAGTTGTGCCAGGGGAGGTTTAGATTGGATATTAGGAAAAACTTCTTCACGGAGAGGGTTGTCAAGCACTGGAACAGGCTGCCCAGGGCAGTGGTGGAGTCCCCATCCCTGGAGGTATTTAAAAGCCGGGCAGACGAGGTGCTTGGGGACATGGTTTAGTGGTGGACAGGTACGGTTGGACTCGATGATCTTAAAGGTCTTTTCCAACCAAATGATTCTGTGAAAAGATGTATAGCTTGTGATAGTTCTGGGGTCCTTTTGATTTGCTGGGAATGGAAGAAATATACCTCTTTCTCCCATTGCATGTATATGTTGTTTGTTGTTTGTCTGTATTTTGTTTGCCTTCCTCTGGTAAAATGACCTGTTTGTGGAATTGCTGCATCATGTAATCTAGAAACGTTGACAGTAAAAACACAAGCTTCTTTCTAAGCAGACAAAATAGCAACTCCTACCACTAGCTAGGAGTTAGCTCCCTTGGCATTAATAAATTCTTCATAGTTTTTCGTTGCCACGCAATTTGAAGAGTGTAAACTGTACCACTGTTATTGCGGTACCTTGGTACCAAAGCGATAGGTGCATTTGTATAGGCTTGAGATCCAGCCGCTGCAGTGTCTGCAAACCATGAAATTCTTCACTGAGCTCTTCCTCCGGGCAGTCCTGGCGCTGCCTTTTGGTCCTGACTGGTTGGCACAGCTCCTGAGAGAGAGGTGGCAAGTAAGCGCTTGTTAATTTATTCTTGCAGAATTCTGGAAACTTGAGGGTGTGGATGCTCCTGGGAGCTGTGCTACACGATGAAATGCTAGCATCATCCCGCTTTGCAACACCCTCTCTGGCTCCCAGCTCCAAGCCTGTTTCAGCACCAGGAGTTTCCCGGAATCAAAAGGCAGCGGAGAGGTGGAGCAGTGACACATTCAGGGTGTCTGTGGCCATTTGTTGGAGACATCCAGAGTTCATGGTCTCAGTTGGGGGGGTCTGGAGACGATCCCTCTTCTTCAGCTCCAGCGGTAGGGCAGCCTTTGCCTTCTCCTGTTTGGGGATGCGCCCATCCCCTGATTCCTCAGCATAGCTGTTTTGGGAAGAAAAATAAAAAGGAAACTGTAAACTGTTGCCAGGTATGTTTATTATTATAAGTTGATTATAGACACATTTGCTCTGGGGCCAAGTGCTCCTTTCCAACAGCTCATGTGCCACTAAGCGTTGCCCTTCTACAGACTGATTGCCCTGGCCGTTATGTTTCTCCAGGGACTTGTCCTTGAAGAAATATCTGCAAAGGTTTTCCTTCTGCTTTTTCTCTTCACCACCTTGCAGGGCACAAGTCTTCATTCGATATCTATGAAGTTGAAATTTCCCTAACCATGTTCCGTGGATGTCCTTGTGCGTATGTCTCGTGTTAGATTGTGCTATTAGAAATAGACACCTGAGACTATTGGAAGACACTGTGGCATCACAGCCACCTGAATATAAAGTGGGTTTTTTGGCCTTAGTGAATGGCTAAGGCATTGATGTCCCCATGGTTTAAACCACTGTAGTCGGTATGGCGTAATTCCTTGTTTGTATGTGGAGTAACTCTTTATTTCCCATGTGTCTAACCTCTTGTGGGCTCAGGCGGCAGTTCTCGTTAAAGCACGCGGACCATTTTGTGTCTGTGCCATGTGCCGCTGTCATCCCTGCAGTCTGTTTCTTGGTGGCCATGGGCTCAGCTTGTCTTGTCTCTGTGTGAAACCTGGTTGCACCATCTTTGGTAGGAGAGAAAACTGCTCGTCCATCATCTGCGCTTTACGAGGAGTGAAAGGAGCAGCCTTTGCTGTGGGATGGGGCAACGGAAAGGAGCTGAGAACTGTTCTGTGAGTTAATTGTGAGGAGAAAATCAACATCATCCAGTGGCAGATGGTAAATGGAAGCATCGTCTTGCAATTGTAAGGGCTAAGCGCTTTGGAAGTGTGCGAGTTACAAACAGGAATCATTGCATGATTCATCCTCTGTGTGCGGACAGTGTTGCAGTCCCCGCTTTCCTGGTGTGGAAGCAGAGGTGGAGGATTTCCCTTCATTCTTCCCATTTCTTTCCACAAGTTCCCTACCCTACTATGCATTTTCATTCTGGTCCTGTAATACCATGAATAGGAATCCATGGGTAACTTGCAGCAAGTGAATTGAGTTTACTTCTTTGAAGCAAACTACTTAGACACATTTATCCTTGTTATAGAGGTGTATACTGAATTATATAGGAAGGACTACAGGTCAAGACCAGGGAAACCTATAGAGGATGAAATAAAGGACAGAAGTGACATTGTGCAAAGCTCCCGAGGTATGTAACCTCACACGCAGCATGAATGCAGCTGTGCCAGTACCTCCAGAATTCCATTTCAGAAATGTTTCACCTGAAAAGCTGCTAAAGGTCTTGGGTTGAGCAAGCTCCCATCTCCCCATCAGCAAGTTACATACAATGCTGGAATTGGATCCTTTTTTTCCCCCTGTGAATGAGGACGAGTGTGCAGGGCTGTGGATCGGCTGCTTGTTTGCTTTTTTTTTTCCCCCCAAATGGAGCCTCCCAGAACACTGCCTTTACTCCATCTCCGATCCATGGCCACGTTACATTACCCCGGGAAAGCTGCAGCCCTACCTTTTTCTATAGGACAGCTGCCAAGAGTGTTGCATCATGAATGCCAAGCCCCGGGTTACCTGTGTTAGGGCTCCATTCACATGCTGTTTGCTTTGGGCAGAACCACATGCCCGCGGGGCAGCTTTACGACATCCTGCCTTTCCTTTGTGCACACAGGAGCTGTTGTTACAGTGCGTTCGTCATGGACTTGTTCTGTGTCTGCTTGGTAGGGATTTATTTCTAGCGTTATCTAGAAATCACGTTTGGGAGGGATCTTGGAACTGTGAACTGCGGCGGGGGCAAGGTTCTGGGTCCTGTGCTGGATTAGTCAGTTTATCCTTGGTTCCTATCAGGAATGGCGAAATTACCTGACTCTGCAGGTGAGTGCCTGCGGAGCTGGTTAAGTGACATGCCTGAAGCCAGCTGGGACTACTAGGACAGAGTAAATAACTGAAGGTGGACCCGCTGTTGTCTTTACAAAGCCAAACTTCTCTTTGAAAGCCTCTGGATTCCCCTGTTAGGGGTGGCTTGAGTGTCTTGAAATGGAGCTCACCCTTGGCTAGGCTGGAGCAGCCACCAGAAGAGATGAAGGGGTGAACAGCACCTTGTGAGCACGTTCCCTCCACAGCAGCCAAACCCCAGTATCTTCCCTACTTCTGCCAGATGTATTGAGTAAATAAATAAAAGTACCGCCTCTGACATCTGCAATCACTGCAGCTTTCTAGCTCCTATTATCCCAATTATGTCAAGCCTTTGGAGAGGGGCTGCTGGATCAGACAGGCTGTGTCACGTCAGGTCGTGCCGAAATCCTTATTCCTAGAATGATTCCCGAGAACGGCCCCGATGGGTCATGCTAAAGGTCTGCCTCGCTGCATAGCTGGCTTCTGACAACGGTCAGCAGCTATAGCCTTAGGAAAGGTGCTGCAGAAATTAGGGCAGCGCCGTCTGATCTTTCCCTGCGTTGTATCATTGCCCTGATTTATAGCAAAGCTGTGGCTGTGCAGCTTTCCCCCATTCTTCATGCGGAGCAGTTCATCCGAGGTGAACGGAGTGGTGCCGGGAGGAGTCCCGCAGCCCCTGCTTCGCAGGGTAGCGTCTGGGATCAAAGGAATAAAACTTTCTGCTTTAAGAAACTCTAGCCCTCTGGTCTCCTGAGAAGCTGAGCAGCCACTGGAATTCAGCTTGGAGTTTTACTGAAAAATCTGCTCGGGCCGTCTTTTCATCTCCGTGCCTGTAGGATTCTTTCTGGTGGGTGAGGCTGGGTTTTTTTTAGCCCTTCCTATGTTGAAAGCATTCAAGTGTAGTAACTCCACCACACTCCTTTAGGAAAGGCAAATATTATTACATGGTGGGAAAAGCAAAGCAGAGAGATGGTGACTTGAAGGGCTCTGAATCACGACTGGCATGGAAGAAGCTTTCAGCCCCCCAGAGCCTCTGGCCCTAAGTGTTTTCTTATTTTTACAGACCTTGTTTATCTGGCACCGATGTGTTTTTAAGGGCTGAATACAGACACTTCCGTTGCTTTTCAGTTTTGGACTGTGTAGAAAGCTTTTGCCTTTTATGTACAGCACCGCCATCCCACGGTCCGTCCAGCAGACTCCGTACAGAACCAGAACATGAAAAAGGGCCCTGAGTAAATCAGGATTTAACGTGGAGGCTGAAGCAGCTATCGTCAAAGAAACAGAATGCCTAAATGGGGCAGGGAATGTCACTGTCGCACCTCTAAGGGCTGTCTTCGCTAACGGGAAAAGCGTGCTTTTAGATGCGTTAGCTCATCCTTTAAATATCCCTCTGTAAACAAGGAGAGTTTTATTTTTAGCATAATCGCCGGTCGAAGCGAGTCCTGGATGCCGGGTTCCCTCCCTGTCCTCCCCATTAGGATTCACCAGAGGTGTTTTTAGTAGATGGATCGTGATCTGCGTTACTGATATTTCACTGTGTTTTCTTCTCTCCCCCTCACCACCCCGTGTAGCACAGACATACCGTAAGTTGACCTTGCTAACCTTTATTTTCTCCTCCCCTCTATATCTGGGCAATGTCTCTTTTTAGCATACTGGTTGGAGCAGATATATCGCAATCTTGCCACAAGCGGACAGAGCTGTGACCCTGCAAACCGCCGATAGTGCCGGCCTGATGCTTGATGCTGAAAAGCCTCCAAGCCTGGGCACGCCGTGTCTTTCTAATTAGATGCACCATATCTCCCCTGAACAGCACGGGGTGGAGGGACAGGAGGTTAAATTTGGGGGAGGTGGCGTGGCAGGTTTGTCAGTGCGGTTCCTCACGGCTTGCTTTTGGCTGTGTGCCGAAGCAGGTCAGCCAAAGCCCAGCTCGTGCTGTCCTGTGACCTGTGCGAGAGCCCGCCGGCACAGGGCTGTCCTTCCTGATGAAGACAGCTCGGGGTCGTTTCGGTCTCACCCGCTCCAAATGCCCAGAAACCCCCGAAGTTCCAAAGGGGATTGAAAGACGTGATACAGAAGAAAGGGAATCTGAAATGCCTTATTTACTTCTGGCTTTCGTTCTTGCAGGGTATATCGGATCATTCTTTGCGAAGACTTCCAACTCTTTCATTTCTCCAAACTTTAAATGCTCTTGTATTGAGATGACACCAGATCCTAGGGGTCTGGGGGGGGGAAGCCAACAGTCCTGAAAGCAGGCACCGCGTTCTGGGACGTGCAGTCTGCTGCAGTGGGACTGCCTTTGCTCCTCCTTGCCTAAAGATCCCCTACAAGCAGCCTTTAGCTGGGCAGTATATGGACAAGTCAATCCTCTCCGCCCGATGCATACGGCTGTTGTGCTGTGGCCGTGGCAGGCTCTTAGACCCCTGTGAATGAATGATGCAAGTCGTATCCTTTCTTGCCTGCGTCTGCTCTGAGTCACCGGGAAGTCCTGTCGCTCTCGGCGCTCGCTCGAGCGGGGACGTGAAGTCCAATCGTTGCTGTCGGACCCAAATAACTGTGGTCCCTGAAGCCTGAGGTCTCTGAAGCCAGCCCGTGGGTACGTCAGAGCCTGTCCCTGCCTATATGTTCCAGGAAGGCTATTCCCGGCGCTGGCATGGGCTCTGTGTGCGTTTCCCTGAACTCTTTACCAATGCAGTTGCTTTCTTGCAGGCAAGGCAGGATGCAGGGTGGCAGTGAGCCAACAAGACCCTTTTAAATGCCGAAATTGTATTTCTCAATTTGCAGTTTATCATGCCCTCGCTGAGAGGCAGGGTGTGGCGCTGCGGGAACGCGCCTTTGCTCCGATCCGATGAGATGTGAGCAGCTCTGGTGCGTGGTCCTGCCGCGAGCCGGCGAGCAAAGGCAGGCACTGCTGATCCTGCACACCCATCTCGCGTTGGAGGTGAGGTAGTGACTACGTGGTGTGCTGGTGCCCGCATCCTTCGCGTGCACGCTCAGGGTACGCTCGGATACCGGTCTGTAGTTGGGAGGTAACCTTGCTTCAGAGTAGGGGTGCGTTGTGGTTTTCCCTGTGATGCTCGGCATGCGTTGAGGGTCCTGAGGCACCGGGTGCTCTTGCTGGGCAGTGACCAAGCCATCCGACTACTGGTTTTTCTGCCTCCCACCTTTATCCATCACCTTGTCCCCCTGTTCTGAAGCACCCTGCGTGGCTCAGCCCCAGGGGGACAGGCTTGTGGCCGGAGACTCCAGCAGCAATCTCCTGGAGACATTGGTGACCTGACAAAGGTGCTGCTGAACCCTGCCGTATCTCGGGGGGTTCGATTAAGGTTGAAATATCTACATCAGATGCTCTGGGCTTTAAACTGTGAGTGCAGATATAGCCTGTAACCTCAGGAGAGGGCGACCTGCATCCGAGCTGAGTATTTTGGGGAGCAGCTGTTCAGCTCTGGTCGAGGCAGTGGGGTCCTGTGAAAAGGAGCTGCAGGACATGGGAAAGAGCCTTTGCCACAAGGGCAGAGGCCAGCCTGGAAAGGAGCCCGCAGGGAAAAGCCTCCACCTTAAGAAGAAGGGTTGAGATCTGTTCCTCCCGGAGCTGCTCGGTGGCCGGTCAGCGCTGGGGGCTGCTGACAAGCTGGTGCGGAGGCAGCGAGGGGTGGCTCAGTGCAAGGGAGACGAGGAGGAGGGGAAGGCATCCGGCACGTGGGGCACCGTTGTTCTCTGTGTGTCGTTTGCCCATCTCGGTAACAAGCAACAGGCTCTGGAGAGCGGGGAGCGAGCAGGGCACGAAAATAGTAAGTGATTTGGAAGAGCAGTAAAGGTTTTAGCCATTGTTTTCTCTGAAGCAGGTGAAACTCGGCCCGTCAGCAGCGTCGTGGTGTTAGACAAGCCCTAGTTCAGGCTGCCCCTCGCCTGGTAGGAGTGCCACGCTGAGCAGTGGCAGGAGCGGGCGATACAGAGGAGCGTGATGGGGTAACAAGGCAAAAAGAGTAGGAATCCTAGAATGGTTTGGGTTGTGAGGGACCTTTAGAGGTCACCCAGTCCAACCCCCTGCAGT
>VYZW01061591.1:8501-35885 GCA_013401315.1 Balaeniceps rex | reverse complement strand
GGGGCCGGTCGGCGCTGGAGGCGGGCGGGGGGAGCAGGGCTCTCCGGCCGCCCGAGGCGAGGCCAGGCTGAGCTAGGCCTGGCCGCCGGCGGCGGAGTGGGGGCGGGCAGGAGGGCTGCGGGGTCGTTAAAGGCCGCGCTCCCGCGCGGGAGGAGCGGTGTGGTGTGTCCGGGGGACTCGGGCGGGCAGAGGTCCTCCTCATCCCCCCCGCTTCGGAAAAAGTAAACGTATTTCCCCAGAAACAGAAAAAAAAAAATCCACTAAGAAGTTGCCTCGTCTGGCAGGCGCAGTGTGACTGCGCTCTGTGAAGGGAGCCTCGGGTTGCTGAGGAAAGGCTCCTTTCCGCTCGCAGATCTGGAGCGGAGTGGCAGCGTCGGTGCAGCTAGCCTAAATCTGTGACAGGGATTTTTTTAATTTTTTTTTTTTCTGGAATGCCCACAAAGATCAAAAAGTAGAGTATGGCCTTTATCTAATACTTTAATTCTAACATGTGATACTTTAATCTAGTCATTTTAGTTCACAGCCGGCCTCCTTGAAGAAATTAGGACATATGACTAACACTTGTTCCATTTGCTTTTCTTCCTATTTTAATATTTTTTATCTCAGCTTAGAAGGTGGAAATAAGCAGCCAAGGAGAGGGAGACAGGTGCAGCAACAGCCAAAGTCATAGGTCCCCCAAATAATTTAAGCACTGCTTTACAAATGCAGCATCACACGCCATTCAATCACGCTAAAATTTTGTTTCAGCCTCTCCACCTTGGCAGAGGGATGCCACGCAGTCCCTCTGCCTCTTTTTTCTACATCAGCAGGAACGCTAACACGATCAAACTAACCAAAACACCCATCCAAAATAAAAAGTTTGCTGAATGGCTAGGAGAAACACTGATGCACGGGAGGCAGCAGGAACATGTGGCGGGGGAATTGTGGGACTACCCCATTGAGTAACGGCAGCGTGTTAGGTTAGATTAAATCACCCATGAACTTGCACCTTAAAGCCGTGAGTAGGTGTCTGGGAGCACCACGATTTAAGCAGTCGTTTCTCATCCCCCTCAGCCCCAGAACAATTGAGAGGTCACTTTGAGCTGCTTTTGACACTTCTCTCTTCGCCTTCGAGTGTGACCAGAATGCAGCTCTCAGCCCAGGGTGAGGAAAGCCAACACGCGTGTTCTGCAGCATAACAAAGGCACACAGGACCGCCTGCTTCTGGCCAAGGACTCCCAAGTTAGTACCATCGTATTTTGGCCTAGGGTACCTGCGCGCACGGTGTATTGTACAGAAAACCCAAAACATACAGAAAAGCATTGGCTGTCTTGCATGTGCTCTGCCCAATTCATCAGTAAGGAAGGGCTGCTCTTCTCTTGGGGACAGCAGGGTCCATCCCCATGAGGATTTTGTAAACCTTGCTAAAATCTCTTTGCCATTCTCTGTGAATGGTGACATGCAGTGGCGGAATAATTTCTCTGTTGTTCAATGTAGGTAACTACAAAGCTCATAGAAGGTTGTCACGCCATTTACTGTATTAGAGTGTTACGGCATGTAACTTGGGGTTTGGGTTTTTTTTGAAGGTTTTTTTTTTGCTAACACTTAAAAATATTAAGAGAGTTTTCATGAGTTTGTGCACTTGCTCAGAAGTCCTCTACTATTATTTTGCTTGCTATACCCGAGCTTATGGTATATGGCAACTTGGGCTGAGATAAAATGTCCTTCAAAAGGTGATGGCCTTTTTTTAAATTTTATTTTCCAGCACAAACAACTAAATATTTTTGTCTTGTTAACATTAGCTTGACAATGAATAACCTGTATAGTTCTTCTCTTGTACAACAGTATTCTCTTAAATGTCCATTTCATTAAAAACATGTATACACACTACAGATGGTCTACAACATTTTCTGTTTAGGTCCTCAACAGCTAAATTGTTGAAGCTGGTAATCATTAAAATTAAGGAACAAGGCCGTTGCGAACTGCAGTTCTACCAGAATCCTGCTCCAGCCACAGAATCTGGTGTCAGGATGGACTTGCTTGTCTGTATGCATTGGGAGGAGGACTTGTGTCCTCTGCTGCCAGTAGGTTTAGGGCTAGGTTTAGGGATCTGAGTGTCTTCCAGGCTGGGACTCTACCAGAATCCTGCCTCACCTGGAAACCTAGCACACCATGTGGGAGCAGGACAGAGCTTTCTCTTGGCACTGGGAGCTAGGAGTCCTCTTCTGTGCTGCAGATATGGGTAGGGTAAAGGTTGGGTCTAGCATTTGGGAATTGAGGGTCTTCCAACCTGGGACTCAGCCAGAATCTTGCTCCATTCAGAGAAATTTTGTTTTGATTGTAAAACCAGGTTAGCTTCCTGATCCGTTGTATAATGCATCCCATAAATGGTTGTACTGGAGCGACCAAAAAGTCGATATTGCATAGATGTGGGGTGGGACTAAGGTGATGAAGGTACGCTTTAACTGGTTTTGCTAGTGAACTCTATACAACAGGCCAAAAATAAATACGACAGCAAGAGACATTACCTTCTAAGAGATCAGCTTTGGAGAGAAGTAGCTGAGATAATAGAGACTGAAGATGGAACAATGAGAAATAGTTTGTGATCTGGAAGAAGGGGATCCGAATATCTTGCCAATTTCTTCTACATTGTTCAACATAATAATGAGTTATCATATCTTACTTTTTTTTTCCTTTAGGAAGGAAGGGACTGTCAAGACAGGAAAGACTGAGAGTCCTTTTTTTTTTAACTCTTCATCAAAAACCACCTAGAGTAGGTTGACAGTATTTCAGTATGACACTTGAAAATAGGAGTTTGCATACATACTTTATGAATTAGTAGACAGGCTCCTAAGAAATACTTGGTGTTCTCTTCCTAAGACGTCTTAGGATGCCCTTAAACAGAAAACTTGAGAAAAAATAAGGGAAAAAGTACATAAAAATGAGGAGGAAAGAATACCGTATGAAGAAATAAGATCTAAGAGAGAAAATAATATACAGCAGTCTAGAGAAATAGAACAGATGTAAAAGAAACAACAAAACAGTATAAAAGTTTTCTTAGTTCAGTAGGTACAAGGTGACATGATACACAACATTCAAAACATTAAATTACAGTGTCTTTATGGGACAGAAATTTACCTTACAGTCAACCTTGTTCAGTTCAGTCAACAGTTCTGCCTCTCCTGTCTTTCAGTGTGACTATGCTGAGAAATATAATCCTTCTTGTTTTCCTCTATTTTTTGGTGTGCATTTGCATTTATGCTGTCAGTGCAGAAATGGTTGTAATTGGAACTTAAAGAATCCAAGAGTTCCCAAAGGTGCAGGACTACCACAGAAAGTATGCTATAGAAACAAAGGGTTTCACAGACTGATGGCTATTATTATTATTGGTATTTGGGGGAAAAACCACAGACTTTGTCGTGTAAGTGAAGAACAATATAACATGGCATGGCAGATGAATATAAAGTAACAAATAAATATTTGTGTGTTCCTATTTACTTTCTGTTTTACCAAAGAAATAGATTAAAGGGATCAATAAATCAGAGGGAAAAGCTGAAAATCACATAACATTACTTTCACCCTTTAAATCTTCTACCCAGTAAAGATTAAAAAGGAATTACTCGTTAGGCCTGCTTCGTTTGTAATTGTTTTCTTCAAAATTTCTGGTAGTGAAAGCTACTGTGCAAGCGATAGTACTAAGGGGGATGGACTATTGGTGTGCTAAACATGGCACTTCTTACATAGAATCATAGAATCATAGAATGCTTTGGGTTGGAAGGGACCTTTAGAGATCATCTAGTCCAACCCCCCTGCAGTGAGCAGGGACATCTTCAACTAGATCACGTTGCTCAGAGCCCCGTCCAACCTGACCTTAAAGGTTTCTAGGGATGGGGCCTAAATCCACAGTGGCCAGTTTTTCTCATTTATTCATTGGTTCATTTGTTTGCCTCTGATTATGGGCGAAGTCTACAAGTCTGCATATGATGCCAGATTTACTTACCTGGGTTCTCAGATGTTGGAAGCAAGAGGTAATTTCAGAACCTTCCTCACTTCCTGTCAAAGATTACCAGGACTTCGAAACTCTTCAGTTAGGAATGTCTACTCACATAACTAGTCTTTTCAAATAGCTTTTTAGTTATTCAACCCAGTGTTCTGCCAGTCATAGACTTAAAGCAGTATAGTTGTGTCAATAGTCATTTTTGTGACCACATTTTGAGCACACATTGTATCAGTAACACTATCTCTACCATTTTGGGGATAAAGTCATTTTCCTAATTAAGGGGCTAAGTACTTCCCAAGTCTATGGAAGCTGTTCAGTATCTTACCAGCTTAGTTCCATCTCCTCCTGCTTCAAACTACAGATACTCATTTTGTTGTTTCAGCCACACCGGTGCCTGATAGTGGAGTGTGACCATGGGTAATACGTCCCAGTTTTTCCATTTTCAACCTTGCTACATTGAGTAGAGGGGTCCATACATTCTGGAAGTCTTCATTCTGTGATCCAAACCCTAAAAAGCCCTTGTAGCCAAGCAGTTTTTCCATTTGGAGTGTGTACATTGCTGTCTGAACTCCAGACCTCTTTCACACCAGTCATGGGCACTCTGACCTTTCCAGGGCTTAATGTTTGTACTTTGAATAGGTGTTTCAATCTAGAAGATTTGTTGTGCCAGTAGCAATTCAAATAATCCTTGGTATGCCGCACATCCTTTGCAAGAGTGGCCTTAAGCCAGCAGACGCGGCTTAGAAGATCTTCAGAAAGGATTTCTTCATAACATGGAAAAGAGATTATGATGTCAACTGTTCTGTTAACTTGTGTTTCTCAGGCAAACCACCATATAGCTCAATCCCTTTGGTGCTAGGCCACGATCTGAAGTTAAGTCCCAAAAGAAGTTCTCTCTGAGTTACATCATTAACACTTCAGAGAACACCACGGCAGCTCTCAGACAGACTTAATTCTAAATCAAACCATCATCTGGAGTGAGCAGCTTGTGTTTCGCCTGTCAAAAAGGTGCTGCTAAGTAACTAATGTGGTCCATCTCTTTTTAGGCCAGAGAGGTTGCCATGGTAACCTATTCGCATGTAGATAGATATGCTTTTGAGTCATCATCAGAGCCCAGCTTTGATAGTACAGGGTTTGGATTGACAGCCAGTACTGCATATTGTGTAGGTTGGCACGCCTCTGGACCAGAAGGTCCTGGAATTGCTGCTGTTGCTGCCGGATGAGGCTTGCTACAAAAAAAATGTTGCGACTCCCCGCGTTTTCACTGATATTCTCTTGAATGGCAGTCATGTATTCCTTGGTGTTCTCACTCTATAAAGAGGCAGGTTGAAGATCACACTCCTAAGTATGACAAGTTCCTCACTCCAATCTCAAAGTCCTTCCCCAAAACAGTGGAGGTTTTTTGGGAAGAAGCCTGTGGGAAAGAGGCTGTATTACTTATTTTAGGGGAAACGTATACTTTAAAGTTGTATCACAGAAGTTCTCCTGAAATCACTTTCCATGATAAATACATTTGCAGGAGTGCAGAACAGGTTTCTGTTAAAATCAGGCATCCTGAAGAATTGTGATTCTTCAAAAATTTTGCAAATCAAGTGCTACAATGTCAAGTATTTCTCCTCTGGGAACTCCTCTACATCCTCAGTTTCCAACTTCTAGAGGGATCTGTTTTCCCTGTGTTTGGAAAGATGAAAAAGACATTATGTTAATTTAATCATAAAGTTTCACTCACATCCCAAAGGACTAGTACAACACAACTCGTGTCTCTTTAAAAATTTGTATTTGGTTCTGCTGATTGTAATATAGCTAAGTTGAATCTACCTACACCTGTTCAGTATAAAGCTTTTGCTTCTCTGTAGGAATTCCTGGAAAAGTCAAAAGCTGTCCTCAATCCTGTTAAAATTACATCCTTCATTGGCAGCTTCTTTTGAAGCTTATGCAGTGATACAAAATACAATTTCCTTACTCTGTAGTTGTGCCACAGAATGTATGTCTTTGCTGGCTAGAACGAAAACTTTGTTCTTGTTGTCAGGAGAAAGCTTCTTGTGCTCCCTCTGGAGGGATATTGTCTATGAAGTTCCGACACGATATTTGCAGTATTCTGACTTCACAAGTCTGTTCAAGGAAGTTCTTAGAAGTATGTTCTGCTAGATGCCTACATGACCATAAAACCTCCTGCTAGTTAAGAAAAAGAAATTGTGACGAGTTTTAAATTACATTTCTCTAAACTTGCTACTTACGGCATTTCACCGTACTAAGAAATCATTCTTCAAGCAGTAGAAGCAAGAATGCTTGGTCGTCTATCCCCTTTTCCTCCCAGATCCTCTATCTCCTCCCAGTCCAATATATTGTTTCAGGTTTTCAGATTCCCTTTGTACCTCAGACACTGAACTACCCCAAAGCTCCAGCATGTGACCCTGCACTATCTGTTGAGCAAAGGGGACTGTGAACTGTGACTTATTTGGGGTTACACCTGTACAGCTTGGCCACTTAGCCAACCAAACAGAAGCATTGACAGTTCAGCTTACAGTTCAGCTTTTCACAGTGAGAAACGGTTAACTAATTAACCAGGACCAATCCTCAACCCAGCCACCAATTTCCACAAAACTTCTTTGAACCTCTTTTATTCAAGATCTCTGCCCAAGACGGGTCTGTCGAATCGTGAGGTGGCCAATCATCACTAGGAGTTAAAAAGCTGTTAGGAGAGATGGACTGAGGGTCTAATCAAGAGGCAGTCCACTCAGCCTTATGAAACCAGAAAAAAAAGAGTTTGTTTCTTTTCAATATGCATGTAAAACAAATCAGCTGTGTGTACATTACCTTCCTGTAATGTATATTTCAGACTCAGATCCCTGGCCATCCACACCCCTGTGGCCCTCGAGCATACTCTGTGGCATCACTAATGTAGGCTAATTGCTATGTGGGCCACCACTCCTTTTTTGTAGGGCACACTTTTTAGGGGCCTGCAGTTTCGCCTTCGTGAGCTATTCCAGGGAACTGGCAAGGCAGGCAAGGTTGGTGCTGACCTTATGTTGAGAATGTCCCTGCCCACCTCATCCTGATCAGTACTGCATGCCAGCGGTACGGCCAACCAGGCCTGCGGTGTCAGGTCCCACAGGGGGAGTCCTGCCAGAACGGAGCTACTAAAATAGCGTGTTGGCTCCCAGGCAGGGTTTTTTCTGCTGGTGTGAGGATATCCCTTAAGTATTCCTGCTGAAGGTTCCCCAGGCCATCTGTAAGAGTCTGTGAAGGGCAGAATGCCACAAGCACCTGTGGGGGAAGTACACGTGTGGACACAAATCTGAAACCGGCGTGGCAAGTATAATGTCATACAAACAGTTTGGTGCTAGCGTGTCAGCCAGCCTTGCTCTTCCTGCCGTTAAGTCAGGTCCCAGTTCCCTTTAGAGGTGTAATAGGGGGGATGAGTCCAGAAGGTCACCAGATGGTTTGCAATGAGATAGGCTGGGTTGACTCTGTTGGACCTTACAGTTCTCCATCCCCATTCTTTTTAAAGAGACTACAGGGCTACCTATCTCCTAGTGTTGGTGTTAGTGACTGCCACCCCAAATTCCCTTGTGCTGGGACTCTAATATTAAACTAACTGCCAGCTGAACTGCCAGGATGAGGAAGAAAATAAGGCTGGAGAAATGATGGCTTTCAGGTCTCAGGAGATGACAAAAGTTTGCAAGGGTTCCATACCCCCAAAAAGAATCTGGGGTAACGCATCCTTTTTCTTCCTCAGCTGCAGTCAGGAGATCTGATTGTTCATTTATTCAGCACAGATACGTTTGTGAAAAGACCGTAGCAAAAAATGGCTTGAACCATCTCCAAATCAGTTCAGGAAATCCTGAGCTGGGCCAGATGCTTGTGTTTTGGCAACACTTGCTGGGCAAGAACTGGCCTATAAGCATTACAGAATGGATAGTTGGACTGTTCTTTATTAGTGGTTTTCCCTCTGCAGGAGTGTGTATTGTCATGTGTTGTTTTATTAAGGTCAGTTCCAGGCTTTGTACGTTGAGCAAATCTATGGCAACACAAGATGCACAGCTAGTACACTAGTGTGCTACAGCTGCCTGAAACTCCTGCAGTCACACTGATTTGTGTAGGATATGTTTACACACTGACAAAGTCATAACTACAGATTGCCTAAACTTGTGGTCAAGTGTTATCAGTGTCAATATGTCCGAGTGCATTTCTGAGTAAAATCTTAGATCTAGTTTAAATGTAAAGGTCTAAAACTGCATTTTGGCTCTTAAACAGTGGTGGTTTGGCTTTCAAGAAGCCGTTTTGAACTATATTTGACTTTATCCACCACCACTGGCAATCACATTACTTCTGTTATGTCTATGTAAATAGCGTAGACCTCCTTCAGCTCACCTTTATCTGCACCAGTACTAATTGTGGAAGGTGGATACAGTTATATGATGTATGGAAAAAAATGTTTTATATTGGGGATGATGGAATACCGGCAAGCATTGGTAGTGTAATTGAAGATGAGGTGTGTTGTTTGCTAAGTGTTGTGAAACCTGATTGCGAGTAGAGGAGAAAAAGGACTTCTACTGCTGTTCCATTTGTTGCTGGGGTTTGTACATTTGCATTGGTGGTATTTCATAAATAGTATTTTAAACTGTTTCACAAGAAAACTGTCATTCACAACAAATCTGTCATTTTTTAAATTGTAGAATGGACTGGGTAAAGGTGGCAAGTCTGTAGAGATGTGAAAGATTTCATTCAGCTGCAGCTGTGCATGAAACTTACTATGCTAGTGGCTGCACAAAACCACTTCTCTGTTCTCTGTTAAGTGCATTGCCCATAAATTCTTTCCCTTCCGGAGAATAAAATTAACGTAACTCCAGATAGCTAATATTTTTATGTGTAGGGCCCATCAAGTTTATGAATGCGCAGACTATCATGCTTATGACTGCACACATCATCAAGTTTATAAGCAGAGCGCATAACAGTTATGCTCACAGCACATAAAGTTTATCTCTTGGTATATAAAACTCAGTTATGAAAAACAAAAGCTGAAAAATTACTTCAAACCCATTTTTTTCACCCTTCCAACCTGTATGTCGTAGCAGGTCTTTTCACAATAAGCCTCAGCTGAATTTTGTATGTATTGACAGAGGAGTTTTTTAAAGATATTAGGTATGTGAAATTTGACTACTGTAGCCAAATTTCAGGCAGAACATAATTTTGAAGACTTACAGTTAAAAATTATAACAAAGCTAAATGAAAAGCATATAGAAAATTCAAAGTGCCTAAAAACTAAGTTGTGAACACTCACATCAAAAGCCCACCAACTTCAGAGAAAATCCCAAACATGTTAATTTTTAAGCTGTTTTTTTAACACAGCCCTATCTTTGCTGTAGCCAAGATGCATCTGTAGTAGTGTAAGTATATAAAAAATTAATGTAACATACCTACTCTGACTCTTAAAGTTTATTTTAGGTGTATCAGTATCGAATGTAAATCCCATATTTGACACCTAGAACTCTGAATTAATACCTTTTCTAAATAACTAGAATATATTCGTTTAATAAAATACTAATTACAGAGTGCCAGTTATATACATGGGAGACTAATAAAAAATCAGTGCTCAAATTTACACAGGTACTTTATATCTGGAATGGACAGAGTTTACAGTTCTCTCTCCTACATGGAACAGAGTACAGAACACTGTGGTACTTAGCTCTTCTGTTTTATAATTACCAACTCTCCCTTTCTGGTACTTAACTACTCTAAATACTACTCTTAATTGCTAGGTTAATGCCAGCGGCCACTGAACAGAGCACATACCTCCTCAATACATTGAAAAGCCAGCTACCCTGAAAAGCCAGCTCAACTAGCTGAAATAAGATGTCATACTTGAGTTGTGCTACGGGAAGTTATTCACTTTTTATTAAATTAGGTGGAGTCCTAATACTACAAAACATAGGATGTATCTAAGGTGTAAAGCAAGGGCTGATAGCACTAACCCAAGAAAGCACAGCCAGAGCAGTGTTTAACAAAAGAAGCCTGAGGCCTAAGGCTAGTCTTACAGACGCTTATTTTGCTGAGGCTGAAGCTTTTGTCTGTACCATCTGACTATCATCTCCTATACCCCAGAGATATTTTTTCTCCCCATTTGTACCTATCCCCTCACTCACAGTAACCCTGCTCCTTGTCCTCTCACATTCGGTGAGATGTTTGGTTCCTCTGCACCTCAGCAGCAGCAATGCTGAAGAGACAGACGAGACTTCTCCCTGCTGTAGGTGCGAGTGCCCAGACTCAGATGCCACCACAAGCAACTTCAGTTAGCCCGCTGCTGTATTATTTGGAGAAACAGGGACTTTGGGGAATTCAGCAAAGTTTCTACTGTGCACGGGCAACTGTGATTCTTTAGACATTTATAATTTTGCTTGGGGATGATAATAAGAAGGGTTGTCTTCTTAAGCCCTGGGGTGAGAACCAAGTCCCAGTTTCAACTAGGTCCCAAAACCAGCATTCAATAAGCCTGACACTGAATGTAATCAATTCATGTACATGGCATATAGTCACTGAGACCAGACTCTCTTGTATGTGTGATGCAGGGCCATATTCTACACATGTGGAATACATCGGGTGTCTTGGACATGCTGTACTTGCATGCATGGTGGTCAGAGCCTTGAGCACTCATGAGATCTGGGGTAAATCTGAAAGGAACAGAACAACTCTCTCCGACACCAGAGCAGCACCTATATTGATTATTAAAACCTGGTTCCAGAGGACTTTTTCAGTTAAAAGTCCAAGGGTTTTACAGAAATGTAAAATAACGTATTTCCTCCTAACTTCATTCTGAGAAACAGCTGAAAGCTTCTGGCCTTGTTTTTTGGGTTTTGGGGTGGTTTGGGTTTTTTTTTTTTGTATGTGTGTGTCCAGAACATTCAGGCTGAGGCAAACATCCAACTAATCCTTGTTTGTTTGTTTGTTTTCCATTGTTTATAGGTTTGCCAAACTTTAACTACTTGGAAGAAGTTTTCTGTCCTGGGTGTTGCTTCAGGCTGATTTTTTTCTTTTTTGCCTTTTTTTTTTTTTTTTTTAAAGGGGAAGGAATAGGGAGAAGTTGGGGTTATTTTGGAAAGGGGAATATTTCAGTTTGGGAAATTTATAAGCAACTGCAAACCAAATGCAAGTTTAAAAGGCTGAAAACAGCAGCAAAAATATTTCTAGCTTAGATTTTCACAAGAAAGAACTTTTCGTTGTCTTTTTCATGTTGCTTTTCAGGGCAGTGACATCACTGTATAATAAATTATGGTAAATATCCCAACTCTGTCATTAATTTTTACCCAAACCCCAGATGGCCCTAAGCATCATCTACTTCTTAGCCAAAGAGACAACAATATACAGTTTTTTTACAGACAACAGACAAGTGTCACCGTATGTGTTCCACAGAAGGAAAAAAAAATTGCTTAAAAGTTACTTCTGAATTAGGGAAGTTTTCCAAGCATTTGTTGTTCTTTTTCCCAACAGAGTATCATAAACTACAGAAAACAGGGCTTTCTGCAACAGCTTCCAGCTGTATCGTGAAATACTGTCAGTTACTTTGCCATGGTTAGTTCTGAGAGAAAAGGTGTTAAGTCACTGCTTCTTCAGAACCGACAGAAGCACATTATAGTTTTGATATGACTCCCAAAGTACATCTTCTTTTACATGTTTCATTTTATGGTTATAGGAAGAATTAACATATTTCTTTAAATAAAATTAAGCGATTTGTAAATCAATCATATTCCTGATCAAGTGTCAAGGTCTGTTCTCTGACACAGATTTTACATACCTGTGGTACACAGATCACACTTAAGTTCTAGAACTTACATACTACTGATGGAGCCATCAGCCCTTCCTAGCTGCCTAATCTTCTAAATACTGTCACCTTGCCAGTCCCCACTTGTATAGGAGAGACATGGGGACCTGGACCTACCACCTCCAAAATGGCACACCACTTGCAGCAGAAATGTCAATGGCAGTAGACCAGTTTATGAATACTGAGAACCAAATAATGCTTTGAGGCCATTACTAAGGGTGTAAGGTAACTTTGTGATGAGAGTAATCAGTACTACAGCAGCTTGATATTCAAATAGCACTATAAACAATTTAAGCTATATATCACCTAGAATGAATAGTGTCTTTTACTGTATAAATATAGATATTTCAGTTTTAAATATTTGCAGCATCAAAATAATGATTTGGTTTTCTTCAGACTTAGATTATTTTCCTTTCCTTTATGGCCCCACAAGCCAAATTTCATCTTTTGCATTATGATTGTGTGACATTTCAACTGGTGACTAATGGAAAATGTATTTTCCTTCATGCTATGTATAAATAACTGATTTTGCTTAAGTCTCCCAATAACTCTTGAGTTGAAACAAAGCACACAAAGCTCCAAGTGCAAAAGGATTTTTTAAATTATGAAAAAGGGAGATTAGAAAGGATACTCAGCTACAACCTTCGCTAATACAGTTCAATGCAGCAAGCATTATAATCTCATGAATGTGCAAACAGCTGAGGTAAGATGAGCATCTTTGATACAGTCTGTTTTCAGGTTACCTTTATGCAAATGAATAAAAAGGTTTTAATTCAGGCTGCACTGAAGTATTATGCCATGTTCTACCATACATCTAAAAGGAGAGAAGTTCTGAGTATACAAACACAAAGAGAGGAAATTACATTTTCTTCTTCTCATCTGACGGTCATGCTCCCTCTTGTATTACTACCTCCCACATTTGCACTCTTGTCTTTTCTGTTTCTCACAATGGCAGTGGCCACCTGAAAAAACAAAATGTTTTGGACAAATCATGGAGATTTTCCTTTTCTTTTTGGAGAAGGATTTTGAGGTGGCCTCTTCTCCTACAAGGCAGTAGCCTTTCTTCCACCATGTGCTGTTTCTTTCTTTTCTTGCTTTCTAATTCTCTCCCTCTGCTCAGTGATAGCCTTTGTAGCTAGCAGCTGTCCCAGTGATCACCAGCAGAACCCTCAGACACCAGCATGCCTTCCCTGCACAGGGCTAGTGTTAGGTATTTACACACGGGTGACCTACTTCACTGCTTAACTGGTTTTGACACTTATTTTCCAGCTATATGGATTAAGATTTTTTTCTTCCTGAAGTCATCGGTCTTTCTCCTAACCTTTCATGACTCTGAATCATGTCATAATGGTAAACCTCACGGCCTCTTAATCTTCTCTTTTCTATAGTATTTGCATGAAGAACTGCTATATTGGGAACTTAAAACTCATCTAGTTTGGCATCTGGTTTCCAGCAGCAGCCAACAGAGGATGCCCAAGGAAAAGCTTATGAACGAGGTAAGTTTGTGGTCCCCAGGCGCTCCCAGTGTCCAGTAATCTGTGGTTTGGAAGCTTCTGCAGTGTGGACAGTGGGCAATGTCCTTATTTAACAGCCCTTACATTTAACGGACTTTTCTTCTGTTGATCTGTTTGGTTGGGTTTATCTCCCAAACCTTTAGCACCTTGCAGCATCTTACAGTATCTTGCAGCAAAGATTTCCACAGCTTAAAATTATGCAGAGAACCCACCTTTTTGTTTTGAACATGCTTCCTACCAGCTTCATTAATATTCTTAGTACTCATATTGGAAAAAGACAGTAACAGTGTCTCCATCTTCATCTTTTCTCTGCCACTGGTGATTTTGTAGACCCCTGTCGTATCTCTCCTCAGTCATCTGTTTTTCAGAGTTAAGAGCCCGTAGGTATACCTCATACAGAACCATGCTGTTTCTTTGGTTATCCTTGTCAAACCTTTTCTGAATCATTCCCAGTTCTATTATGCCCTTTTTGAGATGTGAAGCAAAGAACTGTACATACTACCCAATATACAGAGAACTATGGATTGATACTGGGGGCGGATGTATTACAATGTTCTCTGGTTTGTTCTCTGTTCCACTCTTAATAATTCCAAATATTTGATTTGTTTTTCTGAGTAAAAGGGAACATTGTGCTGATATTTTCATAGAAATATTCATCAGAACACAAAGAGCTCATTTGTGAGTGGAAAACCAGCTTACAGCCGACCATCACTGTATATATTTTTTTTTTTTCCCATGTGCACTACTTTACAGAACTACATCAAATTTTATCTGCCATTTTATTATCCAGTCACTTGGTCTTGTAAGGTCTTTCTTCATTTCTTCAGTTCTTCACAGTCAGCCCTTTAACTGCATCACAATTTGTCCTCTAACTTTCCTTTACCTGAATAGCTTAATATCATTAGCAATCTGTGATATCTCACTGCTCACCCTCTTTTTCCAGATCATTTATGAATACATTAAGCAGTACAAGTCACAGCACAGGTCCCTGCAGACTCCTCTTGTGATCTCCCTCTTATATGAAAACCAACCTTTTATTTCTGTTTTATTTCTGTTTCCTGTCATTTAGCCATTTTTTGATCCATTCCTCTTGCTTCTTACTGCATAAAGGTGTTGGGTTTTTTTTCCTTTTTTTTTTTTTAAATGAAGCTTTGTTTAGGGACATCATTGCTCCTGGAAATCCCAGTAGCCCTTAAACATGAGATCTCCCTTGTCCACATATATGTTAACATTACCAAAGAATTATAGATCTGCAATACTTGAAATAATGTAACAAAAGCTGTGTTGTCTTCCTCGATATGTCATATTTATATATGTGTCCATTGATTCTGCTCTGTAGGACAGATACTACTTATTTGCCCAGCATAGACAACACAACAGGCTCACTCGTGTAGTTGCCTGGGTCTTCACATTTGCCTTCCCCACCCAGTTAACAGGGAAGAGGGTTTTAAAACTAGGGTTACACACTGCAGTTAGTTCTTCAGCTTTTTGACGCCTGAGTTCTCTTAGAACTCCTGGATGGAGGCCACCTCGTCCCCATGATGTCTTGCTTATTTTATCTGTTTGTTCTCTAACCTTTTCTGCCCTGCACTTGCATTTGAGATAGATCTCCTAAATTCCCCATAATGCAAAGTTCTGGATTTCTCTAAGCTGTCGCACTGTGAACACAGATGCAAAGACATGAATGTAGTCTTTTCTCCTTGCTTTCTCTGAGTGTTCCTTTTACACCTTGATGGTCTACAGGCCCTACCCACTCTGTGGCAAGCCTCCTGTTCCTGATACTTACAGAAAAGGGCTTGGGTTTTATTGTTTTTTTTTTTCTCTTTCCATGCCCTTAAAAGTCATTCCTCAAGCTCAGTTCTGATCTGCCTTATCATATTAATGTAACAGAATTTATAGAATCATAGAATTATAGAATCATTTAGGTTGGAAAAGACCTTTAAGATCATCGAGTCCAACTATTAACCTAGCACTGCCAAGTCCACCACTAAACCGTGTCCCTAAGCACCACATCTACATGTCTTTTAAATACCTCCAGGGATGGTGACTCAACCACTTCCCTGGGCAGCCTGTTCCAATGCTTGACAACCCTTTCAGGGAATAAATTTTCCCTAATATCCAATCTAAACCTCCCCTGGGGCAACTTGAGGCCATTTCCTCTCCTCCTATCGCTTGTTATTTGAGAGAAGATACTGACACCCACCTCGCTACGACCTCCTTTCAGGTAGTTGTAGACAGCGATAAGGTCTCCCCTCAGCCTCCTCTTCTCCAGGCTAAACAACCCCAGTTCCCTCAGCCGCTCCTCTTAAGACTCGTGCTCTAGACCTTTCACCAGCTTCATTGCCCTTCTCTGGACATGCTCCAGCACCTCAATGTCTTTCTCGTAGTGAGGGGCCCAAAACTGAACACAGTATTCGAGGTGCGGCCTCACCAGTGCTGAGTACAGGGTGACAATCAGTTCTCTGGTCCTACTGGCCGCACTGTTTCTGATACAAGCCAGGATGCTATTGGCCTTCTTGGCCACCTGAGCACACTACTGGCTCATATTCAGCCAGCTGTCAACCAGGACCCCCAGGTCTTTTTCCGCCAGGCAGCTTTCCAGCCACTCTTCCCCAAGCCTGTAGCGTTGCATGGGGTTGTAGTGACCCAAGTGCATGACCCGGCACTTAGCCTTCTTGAATCTCATACAACTGGCTTCAGCCCATCGATCCAGCCTGTCCAGATCCCTCTGTAGAGTCTTCCTACCATCAAGCAGATCAACACTCCCACCCAACTTGGTGTCATCTGCAAACTTACTGAGGGTGCACTCAATACCCTCGTCCAGATCATTGATAAAGATATTAAACAGAACTGGCCCCGAAACTGAGCCCTGGGGAACACCACTTGTGACCGGCCACCAACTGGAGTTAACTCCATTCACCACAACTCTTTGGGCCCGGCCACCCAGCCAGTTTTTTACCCAGCAAACAGTATGCCTGTCCAAGCCATGAACAGCCAGTTTCTCCAGGAGAATGCTGTGGGAAATGGTGTCAAAGGCTTTACTAAAGTCTAGGTAGACAACATCCACAGCCTTTCCCTCATCCCCTAAGCGGGTCACCTTGTCAGAGAAGGAGATCAGGTTAGGTTAGTCAAGCAGGACCTGCCTTTCATAAACCCATGCTGACTGGGCCTGATCCCCTGGTTGTCCTGTATGTGCCTCATGATGGCACTCAAGATGATCTGCTCCATAACCTTCCCCAGCACCGAGGTCAGACTGACAGGTCTGTGGTTCCCCGGATCCTCCTTCCGGCCCTTCTTGTAGATGGGCATCACATTGGCTAACCTCCAGTCAACTGGGACCTCCCTGGTTAGCCAGGACTGCTGATAAATGATTGAAAGTGGCTTGGTGAGCACTTCTGCCAGCTCCCTCAGTGCCCTTGGGTGGACCCCATCCAGCCCCATAGACTTGTGTGTGTCTAAGTGGTGTAGCAGGTTGCTAACCATTTCCCTTTGGATTATGGGGGCTTCATTCTGCTCCCCGTCCCTGTCTTCCAGCTCCGGAGGCTGGGTACCCAAAGAAGTCATCTGTTTTCTGCATTTCCAAAACAGTTTCCAAAGGATACCTTCTTGCTTCTAATAACCTCCCTTACCTTGTTGTTTAGGCATGCTGGCTTCCTCTTCTTCTGTGTCTTTCTTTGTAGTGTTCTGAGAAGCTGGAGTAGCCCATTATTAGCAAGAGGATGAAAACTAGGTTTCTCTTGAATACTGGAGAATAGACCTAAAGGCCAGAATTTACCTTGCAGAAGAGTCACTTTGCATCTTCCTGTCAACAGAAATTTTCTTCTCCGCCATGAAAGGATTCTTTCTCCTCTGACGTTCTTAGTCAATGCCAAGTCCTGCTCAACCAGCAGCTGAGGATCTGTCTCTGCAATGTTGAAAGAGATCTAAAATGGAAAACTAGCATGGTTTTTAAGAAGAATCTTATTAAGAAGAAGAACATATACATGCTTTATTGCCTTTGAAAATTATGAGATAACTTTACTGTGTACATGTGTGTATGTGTCTATATGAAAGTTAAAAATAATTTCCATATGGTCCCTTAACCCATTTAAAAATATTGCTATCCAAACATACAGAAAAGTATGTCATTAAAAATGCGTAGTGTCAGTTAACATTTTGTGATGGTATCTCATTGCCACCATATCTATAATATGCCAAAGGAAAAAGCTATTTTAGGCACATTACTTTTAAGTCACATAGTTTTACTTTTATGTGACAAGAAGAAAACTAAAAAAGATCTGTGTACTATCTCAGCTAGCTCCACAGTCCAACAATCAGAACAGTAAGGTTGTAAATATCCAGTCATTAACATACCTTAAATTGCATGCCCATTTACATACTCCCTACAACTAGCAGAAAGAAAGATCAGTGGATAAAAAGTAATCCATAAATTGTAATTTTAGACTTGGAGTTTTAAAAGCTATTTATATCACATTAAAATGTAAACAGCTGAGAGTATTGATATCAGTTAGTGATACCATTTTTTTTTCCAGTCCCAAATCAATATTTCAAAAAAAATAAATTTAAAACTTTGTTACATTCAAGTCTCCTTTGAGGCCACTACAAAACTTAGATAGGCAAAGCTTGTTGATTATAAAAGCTGATGTAAATTGTGAGGTTTATCTTACATTATTAGCAAGCACATATTCTTGTTTCCTGGGAAAACACGGCAATTTCTGCTCCTCCAAGTGGCTGCTCTGACCTAAGTACTGGGCTTAGTGACCAAGGAATAAAAAAACTATCAAGTGAGATCAAACTAGTGAGTTGATTGATCCAAGATTTTGCTGTCTACATAAGACTTGTCATAAAAAACATCATGGAGAGTTACGGAATATCCAGCTCCCAGATAAGTTTTGGGCAACACTTTTTTTGTTTAATATGACTGTGGATGTTTTCAGTACCTATATAAATATCAAATTATTTTTCAAGTGCTATCAGCACTCCAAGAGTTAGTTAATTGTACACATTATGTGTGATTATTTTAATATTATTTTAACATTCTTTTTTAAAAAACCCTTTTTTTTAACACTGCCTACTTCAATTTATTGCTGCTGGCAGAATATGCAAGTTTCAGTAGGAGTGTGCGACTTACCTTCTACTGTTTTTATTCTACATACTTGTACCATGCCATAGGCTATCTGGCAACTTACCAAACAGTTCCTTTTTATCAATCAGTTCTCAGTTCTCACACAGAATTCTGCAAATTTTACCATTTCATTAAGAAATAGTAAAATTTCTTTTTCCACAACATTTTTAAAGATATCAACTTGCACATCATCATACAGAATCTCACAACACCCAGTATCAACCTTTCACACTAGAAAAAATTACGATTTATTTCTATAGGTTTTTTCCTGATTCTGAAGTACCTCTTATTCAGGATAAGGCCTCGCCTGTCACTGTTTTCTTTTCATGCCAGACTCTTTCAATATTTTTTTTGAATGTCTAAATCACTTGTTTTGGTTTAGCCACTGTTGGGTATCACCCCCTACATGTTTCATAACGTTATTTTCCGTATTTTCTAATTCTCTTGAGAGGGAAGTAAAGCTCAGTGCAATTTTCAGTCAGCTCAAGACCTTTTTAAACTATCTAATGACATTTACTCTGAGGTAATTCCTTTAAAAATTGTGCATTTTTGCTAGAAAATGAGTTAGTTCATTCTCAAATACCTTTGAAATTCCTTGACCAATATTATCTAGTTTATGGGATTATCTGCATTTAGTTTCTTGCCTTCCTATCACCGTTTCCTGCTTTTTCAACACCTCAGCTTCCAGCACTGCTTTGTCCACCTAGCACAAATAAAATTCGGTATCTCTACATTTCCTGTGATGCATCAGCTTGCAGTGTTTTTACCCTCTTTAGACAAGTACTCATCATGCTGCCACTGAAGTTAACACAAAAAGCTCTGTAGGTTTCAATAGCACAGAATCTAGTCCTTGTTCTTTTTACTTTCTAGTGGCTGAATATGGTTCTCTAATTAACATGGACAAAGAACTTACATTTGCATTCTTCTACTCTACTTATGATGCTTGTTTCCAAGTCTTTGAGCATTTACTTCTCTGTACCTCTTTTAATTTTAACATGACTATCTGGCTTTCTTTAGACCTTCTGTATGGATTTTTCTTCAGCTTAGTTTAATCTTGACTAGCTTTTTCCGCCTTGACATTAGAACAAATAGGTGTTATTTTGTTGTCTTCTGTAGCCTTTTCTTGTTTATATACATGCGTAGTTCTTTTAAGTCTGATATACTTTGAAGGATAAGTTTTAATGAAAAAGAAATTTCTGTGCAACAGGAAATGGTTTAGAAAACATTGAAAAGATTTAATGTGTATATAGCCCCTATATGTAGTACAGAGATTTTAATTTTTATTACCTTCCTCATTTCTAAGGCATTCAGAAACACTACCAGTTACATGTTACAGTGCTGGGATTTGGTATGATTTCTCCACCAAAGATAATGAATTTCAATATGCTTCCTGTTGTTTAGTGTATCAGTTACAGTTATTTCTTTAGCTAACTCCTTTGTGTTACTTAGGAGTAAATAATAGCCTTTCCACTCAGGTGCTCTGAAAAACAATTTTCAGTTTATCAAACATATGCTTATATAAACCATGTAGTGCTCTAAAAATTGTCCAATACGTGAACAATATTTGAAATTACTGTTTTACTAGACTTAATCATCTCTGATCTGTTTCAGTTGTACGTACTCCATATTCTTCTGATGGCAAGTAGTGAATTTTCACATACATTTCTATTGTTGTGACTTTGAATTACCTGTACAACTTCTCCCATTGGATTCCTTAAGCATACCACTGTTCTCTAAGCAAAGATTTCAAAACTATTAAAAAAGCAGAAAAAAAATGTATGTTTCAGCTTCCCTATGGATGTTTACCCAATTTGCATAGACTAAATTTTGCTTATTCCACGTTATGAATGCTATTATTCTATACCAATTAATGCATACATTTCAGCTCCGGGTTGAGGCAAATACAGAAGTCAGATTATTCTAAACAATTTAAACATATTTGTTAAAATACTGTCCCAAAGGAGATCAGTTACATGCAGAAAACACATGGATGTATCATTCTACTGAAGTTACTATAATTTTTCTATTTCGTTTCAGTTTAGGTTCATCTGTTACCAGAGTTGTTCTGGTTCAGGCTCAGCAAAACTTGCAAACAACGACTGAAGTTCAAAGTCAAGTTTGGGTTTGGTTAACTCCACAAGTAGAATTACATCCAAGATGAATTCAAGCAAAATATGTACCCTTTCAGTCTAGTTCTTTGTGATAAATTCAGGAATAAATAGAATATATCTATTTAATCTTACTCTTGCAGCTGAATGCAGCACTGTGTGAACGAACAACAGTAACAATTATATAAATGAAGTAATAAAGAGCTGTCATATCAAAGTAGCTACTACATTTTTAAATTAATTAGATCTCCTAAATAAAAATGTGTTTAAAAAAAAACAAAAAAACCCACCCCAAAACAGACAAACAAATAAAAAACAGAAGGGGGGATAAAAGAACTTAAGGGAGAGAAATGTTCAGTATGATTTTGTCATTAAAATGCATATACAGAGAGAGCACCTGAGGATTGCAGAGTGTCCTTAACGTTGTAATTATGTTGTAAACGTTGTGATTCTTTAACTCTGGAATCTAACTAGCACCTCCAAATATCTAAAAGCCAAAGAAAGCAAAAAAAAAACCTCCCAAATTACACTACGTGGCACAGTAGTGGATCCACATACACATCATCTGTTGGGAATATCTTAACCCCCATCACAGACCACTGCTACTCAAATTGCCTCAGTGCGATACAAGTTGTGGCCACACGCCCTCAGAGGGAGTACGCCCCACGTTTTGCCCCAGCTGCTGCACAGGTAGTGGCCGTCAGCCCCAGCGTAGTGACAGGGGAGCTGCCCTCCCACCTCCAGTCTGTGGGCACTAGTATTCCCCTGAGAAGCCCCTTGACCCCTTCTCCCTTTTCATTGCTTCTGCACCTTCACCCTGGCGCGTGGCTGGCGTAAACAAAACACAGTTGCGGCTTTCTGAAGGACCTCCTGTTGGCCAAATGAAGCCTAAAATTTTCAGTCTTGCCATTTGTCCAAAGTTGGAGTGGATTTTTCAAGTGGACAGAAGCAGCACCCTCCTGACAATGAGAGGACTCGCTGCCAAATGTCAAGCCTTTGCTCTCAAACTTGAACTGTTTAACTGACTTTGCTGAAATCTTCCAAAATAATTCAGTATGAGGTGGATACTCAGTAAAGAAAATTTGTAACTTGGATCAATCAAAAGAAATTGGCTCCTATGAATGGTTCTAGTTAGGCCTGTAACTAGTAACATGACAGAAGCAAATAATACAAGAGATGGTAACTTGGTGACTCATGATTTTCCCCTCAAAGAGTTGGATTTGACTCTGATAAACCTTTTTTTTGTATCTTGGGATAAAAGTGGTTAAAAGGGGAAGGGACGATCACAATAAAGTAACAGTAAAGATCAGTGTCAGATTTTGGCGAGCTGAATAGATGAGCTTGGTATCCGGCTAGGGCATCTCTAATTGTTGTAACTAGTATCAACTTGGTCCAGACAATTAGAAACACTAATGGCCACATCTGCAAATCTCTTTATTTTAGCCAACAGCCTCATTAGTCCACCAGAACATCCCTTGCATCAGAGGTCATGGTCATGAAGGAGACAGATACCCAATGCTGGCAAAAAGAACTGCACTAAGAGTGCTGAACCGTCAATAGAGAGACCATATTTGGAGGCTGTGCTCATTGGGAGCCAGGGTGCTCCGGAGCGGTTGGTTTGTGATGATCTGTGTTGCTAGGCAGATGGGCAGTTACAGCTTGTACCAACGGGAGCTTTTTTGGGACATGAGACTTCAGTTCCTAGAAATGAGTAACTGAAGTGCCTTTAAAAAAGTTTCCTAAGAACGATAAACACTTGATTGTGAAAGCGATGGCAGAAAAATCTACACATGCAGAAGGCAACTATACTGTCTAGGCTAGTATTTTTTTGAGTTCTCCTTTGTTAGGGTAGAAAACAAAAAAAATTCCCTCTTCACCTGCCTCACGGTAACTAATAACAGTAGCTGGCAATATGAGGCATGGTACTCATATTCAGTAATCAAAGTTAAACGCTCCTTTCTCTTTACACTGGCCACATGCATTCTCTCTTCTCTGAAACAAACACTCTGCAGAATGTGGAATGACTTAGATCTCTCACTCCTTTTCCCAAAACAAAAGATGCTCCCAATTACAAGAACATGCACTGGTTTTTGCTGAGCTTTCCATAAGCACTCAAGCAGGAAAGGGGTGATGGGGTGGCCTTCAGTACTGAAGCGTGCATGGGGGTGAGGAGCAGGAGTAGGACAGAACCATCTTCTCAGCTTCACATAGCCGAGGGGACTGCGTGCAGAGCTGGAGCACTGCAGAGCACTTCCCGCAAGCTGCGAGTGCTTCCCTCCCATCACTTCCAGAGTCCCTTCATGCTCAGGAGTGGTCTCTCTGCACGCTGTTGCTAAGGCATGGTACTCCCAGCACTGACAGGGGCTGTATTTCTTTTTTTTTTTTTTTAAACTATGCGAAGCTTAAGGGAATGTGTCCTTAGATTGCTACTTCTAAACACCAAACAGTTATTTATACTAGGCAATAAAATTAAAATACAGAGAACTTCAGAGTCCTTGAAAGGTTTATTAATTCTCTAATGTCTTCTAGACTCATTTGCATTACCTGTTTTCACTGTGAACAGTAATAAAAATGCTAGGAGACTAGTCTTCAAGCTCTGGTCAAGAGAACCAGCTCGAGCAATCAGGTCCATAATGCCACCAATGAACAGTTCCCCGAGTGTCTGTCTTGGGCCATCTAAACACTTCTTGGAAGGCAGCATTCCACAGACAAATTTGTCTTTACCCTTCAGCTGTGCACTTTATGCACATTTGTTACAGCAGAGCCAGCTCACAGTAGCAGCATAGCCCACTTCCAGATTTTTTTTGTTCAGGCTTTCAGTGGTTCTGTTATTTTGATTGCTAGTACTCAAAACCCAGAAATCTATCACAATCCCCTGCTCCCCAACCAAGCTATAGTTTAAGAGTGAATTAAAGAACTCCAACCTTTTAAAATGAGGTAAGAATGGTCATACTAGACTCTGAAGCTGGCTTGTGCTTGTAACATGTCAATGAAATGGCTGCCCTCACTTTTTAACATAGTAAGAATAACAACTTTAGAAAAGCATTAAAATTCGTAACTAGATTCATGCTTTGGAAATTTCCTTTGGGACTTGAGATACCACTGACGGACAATTTCTGGTCCCACTGAAATCACAGGAATTACGTATCTGTGGTCTACATCTGTTAAAGAGATTGAAGCATTTCTCTCAGTACTAAAACATGACCACACACATTAGCTGTTCACCTGCACCACAACATTTTCCGGACCAGGTATTTCTTTGCTTCAGGTTTTTAAGACAGATTTTCTCACTATTTTACAAAGCATTGCCTTCTTAAATTTATCAAACAAGTTCCAAACAACTTTGAGAACAGAGGCCAGAATATATTTTGAAACTCAATATGCTGAATCATATCTGTAATTATAAGAGACAAATTCAGTCGTCATAAATATAGGTTCTTAGGCTGTAAGGCATACGTAAGACTAACCCCCTTCAGTCTAGTCAGAGGTATAAATTTAAAGACTGCGAAGCCTTTATCTCCCATTGTTACTGCACTGCTTAGAATACGGCCCCCGAGCACTACCACGGCAGAGGAGCGGAGGGGCCGATGGAGACGCGCCAGCCCGCACCGTCGCGGCCGCCTCCTGCAGGGCGCCCGGGCCAAGGCGGGGCGGGGCGGAGCGGCCCGCAGTCCGACACGAACACCGCCGCCGTTACAGACGCGCCTGACCAGGCAGTCTCTGCGACACTGGCGACACGCGACTGCCCGCCCACTCCAGGCTCCGAGAGGCAAACCGCCGCCCTCCGTCCGGCTCATCCGCCCCGCCCCGCCAACGGACAGCGCGCGCGCGCGCGCCGCTCAACGGCAACGGCTGCGCACGCGCGAGACCCCTCCCCCCCCGGCTCGACCGTTACGGCTGAGCCGCCCTGCGCATGCTCCCCCTTCCCGCGGTCGTCGCCTACAAGTCCCATCAGGCCAGGCGGCGCCCCCTCGCCCACGGCAGGTCCCGCCGACGCCCCAGGCACGCCGGGAGCTGTAGTCCCCGGGGCGTGCGGCGTCGCCAGTTTCTCAGCTCCACCCCCTCCGCCCCCGCGGCGGCGGAACGGCGCCGACATGCCCGGCGGGAAGCCTCCTCCCCTCCCCCCTTCCGCCGTTGTTATGACTACCAGGAAGCGGGCGGAGCCGACCGGGAAGCGGAGTCACCAGCTGAGAAATGACGCCACCGGGGACCCGGATGTTCACGGGACAGACGCTCCCGCCCCCGCCGGCGGAAGCGGGTGGCGGGGGAAGGGCTCCCTCACTTGCGGGCCGGCTCATGTGACAGCGCGCCGCCACGTGATCGGCGCGCGGCAGCCGCCATGGGCACGGCGCTGGACATCAAGATCAAGCGGGCCAACAAGGTCTACCGCTGCGGGGTGAGTGCGCCCAGCCGCCCGCCCCAGACGACGCCCGCGCCCGTTGGCGCCCGGCCCCAGCCTCGCGGAGAGCCCGGCCTCGTTGCTGCGGTTCCCCGTCTCGGCTTGAGCCGATCTGCCCGCCCGGTTGCCGCGTCCTGGCTCCTGGCTTTCCGCTGGGACTTGCCGGCAGCCCGGGAAGGTTGCGGCTGCTCTGAGGCAGTGGGGCGCTTGCTTGGAAGGCGGAACGATTCGCCCTCTGCTGTCCCTCCCTTTGTAGCGGCGGCTCTCTGCTTCGCGCCGTTCTTTGCCGTGGTGATGGGGCTGCGGCGGGGCTGGCGGGCTGTTGCTGCCGTCGTGCTGGGGGAAGCTGGGCTTCTGCCCCCGATCGGAGCTTTTCTTCTCCGCCACATCTGCCCTGTCCGTGGCTCCCCCGTGGGTCCCTACCGAGGACGCCGCGGGTTCCCGCTGGCCCTCCTGTAGCAAAGCGGTGCTCGGCCCCGGCGCGTCTCTGGGATCGAGGCCTGCTTTTCGTCCTTCTCTTTCCCTAGCCAGCGTGGCGATACCGGCGGAGTACCGCTAACCTGCCTCTGGGAGGGCGGCGGGGCTTCGGAAGGGAAAGAGGGAGCGAGGCCCCCTGAGGCATGGCAGTTTGGAGCTCACCCGTGGGATAGCGTCGCTTCAGTTGTTCATGCTTGTGTGTTACAGCAGGACTGGTGCTTTGATGCAGCATGCCGGTGCAGCCAGTTGCTGTTACGGAGCCTTGTTCCGTTTCTGTGCTCTGCAAGAAACCTGAAAGTGTCTTAAGATGATGTTTGTACCTGACAGGAAATCTCTTCTTAGATAAAGTACTTAGGCAAGAGCAGATCTATTCACCACCCNTTTTTCCCCCCCCCCCCCCCCCCGGGCAGGAGTCTGATTTCTTAATTTTTTTCACTGATGCAGTTGTTGATCATGGTAAAGTGATTGTGCATCCTTTAACTTTTGTAGCTACTTGAAAAAAATGCTGTGCCTGTTTTCATTGTTGAAGACTTCACGCGCAGTTAGGAAAAAAAATCACCTGGCTCATGTTTTCGAGATTTATTTTTATCGATGTTTTTCTAGAAATATTGTATTGTTTAAGCAGAAGCTTTCAGGTCCTTTTTTATTTCTTTTTTTTTTTTTTTTTTTTTTCTTTCTTTCNTTTTTTTTTTTTTTTTTTTTTTGCTATCTAGCCTCACTCTTGTATTGCAAAAATCCTTTTCACACACAGCTTTCCCATATGTTAGTAGTTTGGCTGTTAGAGCACATAGAGCATGTTTCAATTTATTGAATGTTTTTAATGCTGGAAAACTGCTTTCAACGGATTTGAATGGAAGGGTATGCAGCATCTGTTCTACAATTGTCAAATCATCAGGAGAATGATTTTCATAAAGCTAAATTACCAGTTTGTGAACACCACATCCCTTTAGGTTTGGCATCATAGTGGTAAAGACTACTTTTTGTATCTCACTTTCACATTGTTTTGCTAATGCATGTTATTAGAAGGATCTTATTTATTTATTTCAGTATCATAATGCTGTGCACATTTTCAGTTTCTTCACTTGGCTTGCTTTATATCACTTTAAACTGGATTCTTTTTTTAATGCAGGAAAGGGATATTTCTTCTGTCTTTAAGCTGAAACTAAATAAGATATTTAGTGTTAGTAACTCTGTCAGTATTGTTTGCTTCCACTTTACCTCCATGTGAAAAGGTTTATAATTTTAGTTCATTAACTAGGGCTGAAATTTGGAGGTCTGAGTGATGTGAAAACACAACGATGAAAGAGCTATACACTAGAAGTGCAACATGAATTTTTAATAGAAATTTCATGTGGACAGAAAGGAATTACAAATCTCCCTTTAATTAGGGATGGAATGTATGCAGGCTTGGGGGGGTTGTTTGGGTTTGTTGGGTTTTTTATTAGAAATTTACTGATTGTTGTATACTTCACTGACAGTAGCTGTGCTAATACCTTCCGTCTATGGCAACTTTCATCCCAAAATACTCTTTCATCAATGCTACTTGAAAAAGAAAGGATTCCTTTAGTAAAGACAATAGTTCATCCCAACATATATGTCTAGCTATTCATTTGAAAGGAATAGGGATACTGTGGCTCGACTTGATCTTTTGTTTTCTGAACTTATTTAGAGCTGCATTTGGATGTGGAAGAAGGTGATATCTAAATTGTGCACTGGTATGATAGGCTTTTTGTTATGCCTATTACATTGTAATAGCATGAAAAATTGCTAAAACATTACTGAGCTTTCTAAGTCATTGTTTGCCTGAGACCATGATTAATCCATCATAACTCCACAATGCCACTTGCCTCCCTAGCCATTTAATTTCTGACGCCTTTCTTGTGCTGACAGTATTGGCTATGCAGTAAGCCAGATCAGGGAAATAGATAGTACTTGGTTGGCGCAACACTCCAAAAAAAAAAAA